>JAKJXD010000031.1:0-13554 GCA_022985055.1 Beauveria pseudobassiana | reverse complement strand
CTTTCTTTGTGCCATATTTACACGAGCTGGGATTCTTTGTTCAGCAGTCTAGTTGAATCAGGTCTTTGCGTCACAAACGTAACAGTAGCTGATAATACTCCTCTGCAAGGAAGGGTTCGAGCTTTCTTTCTGCGCCGAAGTGCGGAATTAGGTGCTATAAAAGAGACCCGTGGTGGGAGAGGTCACCATATCGTCGTAGTTTGAGCTGGAGGATGAAGTCATGGGCAGCATTTTTGGGCAGGTGAGGGGCGGAAGCAAGCAAGCTAACCTTTATTCATCTTTACCTAACCAGCCGAAGCTCTGAAAGGTACAAGACATAGGGGATAAGTACCATTTCCTATGGTTGACGGAGTAACTGCATTAGCATACGCTCACACCTATGGAAGCCCCCTGCAGAAGTCAGTTACATATCTTTACGTAGGCATATAACAGTAGCTGCAGGAAGATAATGACTCCTTCCCTTGGTTTTAGCATCTAGCGAAGCCGAGAGGGATGCAGTCTTGGCCAGAGCAATGAAAGTTAACTTTATCAGAGAAGAAGTCTTGCTATCGAAGAGTCTCAGCTGTCAGGGGAGGAGAAGCTAGCGGAAATAAGGATATGATGACTCAGACCTGCAGGGATCCATTCTACATCGCGTATGAATAGGCTCCGGAGTAGGAATAGGAACTGGCGTGGGGTGGAGCACGGATAGGAAGAAGCAGAGTGATGTCCCCAGGTATCTACATGGGGCTAAGAACAGAATCCGGCTAGAGGCAGAAGAGGCATGTTTCATGGCCTAACAAGGTGGATCGTTTGCGCTGCTTGGCGGGCGTACACTCGGGAAGGTAGAGGCTATACGCGAATCTTATAGATCGGCAGCGGTTGGGTGGAATGCCGTTTGCCCAGGTAGGAGGCCGGCCTGAGTTGAGTGGCGGTAAGAGCAGGCACCGAATGTCTCTGATGTATCGGAGTGTGAGATGAAGATTCGGAGAGAGAGGTGGTATTCCGCAACAAGGAAGAAGCAGCACTGTGCTGAGAGAGATGGGTGGAGCTGGGTGAAGGACTTTCAACAGCTCATTGGATTGAATGTGTGTCCACTTCTGTCTCCTATTCAATGAAATGGATGTCAGGTTTCTGTCCCTAGTTTCTGGATGTCTCTTCTTTTCCTTCTGCCCTGTATTTTGATGCGAGGATCACTCTTCTATGATCTCCCATAGTATCTATCCTTTTAGTCTTCTATCGCTACATCCTGAACACTTGTACGAGAGGAGCTGCCTATGCCTATTGGGTATTCTATCTCTCTTTCCATTACCCTTGAGAATGACTTATGTGAACAGGTCGGGCAATCGAGAGTTGGGGGCGGAAAAGGGACTCTCCGGCTCACTAGCATTCGTATTTGGTTCCTCTTCTCTGTTCTGTGTAACCTTAGCCGAAGGACAGAGTTAAAGACTAGCGCTAGAAGAGACTCCATGTCATGGGCCCTCACACACAGATGTTCCTGATTCCATCTGTTCAACTACAACTCAGGAGGATGACTCTAACACTAGTGAGGCTGATTCTCTACCACTCTGGAGACTGATGAGTAGGAGGAGATGCCGAAACAAAATATAGATGCTTGTTCAGAGAACCTAAGTGCCGATCTTTCTTCCTCTGATGAACCTACCGTCTCTCGATTTTCGATGTGCCAATGGATGTCCCCCGCCTTTCCCGGGTCTCTACCTTTTCCTTTCGTTTCCTCCCAATAGAACTACTCGATAAAGCACCTTCCTCTGGCGCCTACCGGAAGATGTACGATTATCGGGATGGGAAGAAAGATGTACTATCGGCTCCGCTAGGCAAAAACGTTAGGTTGAAGCTGCTTCCGCGAAACACGGCTCCTGATGGTTGAGTCTCAGAAAGAAGAGTCGGAATCAGATGCAGCTGTGGCCCTCAATGGGCATATTACCACATGAGCTTACCAGCTCAGTGGGATTCCGGGATGACGACTGGTTGACTAGCACGCAATTAAAATAACTAGGGTGACTCGTTCGGAGTAAGAGCCGAAGAGAGGATAGTGCAGTCGCATTCGAGTGCGATACTTAAAATAAGGTATATGGGAAAGACAGAGCAAGGCTGCGCCTCTGTAATGGGGAAGATTTCCTCGCTTCTCTGATCTAGGAAGGCTCGCTACTACTACCAAGTCTCCGGAAAGTCTCTCTGAAGTAAACTGATCTACACCTTTCTTTCCTTTCTTACTATCGACATCGCCGTATTAAAGTGATTTATTGAAGCCACTCGCCACCCCGCTCGAAGAAGCCCGCCCGTACTCCTCCCGGTCGGTTTGGTCGCGATATGCTGTGGAACACTGCTACTCATTGGCATTATCGACATGGAAGATTACAAAAACATCAATGAGTACCGGCACTATCTTGTTTTACAGTTGTATCGAAATGAAAGAGTCTCTCAGATCAGAGCTTTCTGTGTTGAAGTAATAACTTCAGAGGAGTTCTCATTCTGGTTGTGAAAAGAACTGAGCCTGATCTCAGTTGCACGCACTGCTCCTTCGTTCCCACCCATTATCAGAAAGAAGTTTCGCCTGTTTGTCTCCAGGTCTGAGCCATTCTGTCTCCGACGGAAGGCCTATTTCTTCAAGGGTAGTGTCCATAATGAGCTCGTACTCTGGCTCTACCATATATCGATAGTCGTTTGGGGTATGGCTTAGCTGCCTTTTTGGTTGAGAGGCAGGTAAAGCAGGGCCAGGCAAGGTATCGAAAGGAAGAGATTTCTGCTTGGATGATTGCTTGAAATCGGTCTTAAGTGAGCAATAGTTATATTCTCCGTTTAAGGCATAGTTGTTGCTTCTGTTGATTGAAAGCTTCCTTGTCATAGCGAGTCAAGGTTTGTATCAATTACAGTTGGATTAGCTGCCACTGAGCTAGTCACCACAACCATCATCATCCCTGACCTCCAGGAATCGGCAGATCAGAAGCATCGCCTTGACCCCTCTCTCCCTTCACAGCTCGAATGGCTGAAGCTGAAGTCGTTCTGATGGGGAAGGTAGTATAGGCTTCGGTCTACACCAGTGATGTTAAGCGGACCTGACCCTAAAAGGTAAAGGAAAGATGAAGTAGTGTGGGACGAGATCTGTATTGATTGGGGCAGAGCCAAGACCTGCTGTCCAATGCTTTCTTCAGCTAAAGAGAATCGTTATGTTTTTCGCCCGGTAAAGATGAGTTTACGTTCCATATGAAACTCTTTTCGGTCTTGATTTGACAGGAAGTTGACTGGAGGGCGACTATTTATGATTCCCTCCAGTAAGAACAATGAAGATCTACCAGCATTTGCCAGCAGAAGTAAGAAATATCAGTTAATGGTCCTACGAATCAATTGTCCCCTCAGCAGCAGGAGAGATTTTTGTGAAAAAGAAAGGTGTATGTGGCCCTATTCTCTATTTTCAGGCGAATCTCACCAAACGGGTGAGCCCTATATCAGTCGTAGATCGGTAGACAGAACAATGAGGGGCAATGCTTTTCTACAAGGCACTGTAAGCTGTCGAATCCATTCATCGGAAGGAAGAGAGGAGACGGGGATCCCGTCATAGAATATTTCAATTAGATCGAACCTTTATAAACCCAGAAGTGAGGAAGCGGCGTGAGACGCGCCTCTTCTCCCCTTTTGAGGACTGAAATGAGACAAGACCAAAAAAAAGTAGCATGCCTATTGGCTCTATTAGGCAAGTAAGAGAAGGCGACATCGGTCCTCTACCCCAATAGCCAAAGAAAATCTGATCACATGGCCCGGGCCTGAGAATAGAAATTTGAACTCTTACTGGAATCAGTGTTTTTGACTTTAATAATCCAACTGGTGTAACTAGAACACTTTACTTCACTTCGAGTTACTCTGTCCCGTATCCCTCTGAATAGGCATTCAGAGACTGGAATGTCGCCCAAGGGCCTTGTTGACGCAGCGCCGGCCCATTGACCAATCCCTACTCGCTTCAGGAGCGCTGCCTGCCGAGTCAGTCAATCCTGTTCAATGTAAAAAGAATAAACAGATGTCTCAACGATCCTTCAACCCTGCTATCTTAGCTCTTCCCCCTTATACCTAGCTCCTCTTAGTGGTAGGCTTAGTGTTCTACTTTGGTTTATATGTAACTGCCCTCCTTTGTCAACTAGGTAAGCAAGTTCAGAGACAGCAGGATCTCTGAGGCAATTCTCTACTTGAAGTGGTTAGCCTTTCTCTCTTACTGATTGAAGTCAGTATGTCTTGACATGGAGAAGACGAGAAGGACAGATCAACAGGACTCCCGACCCATAGTAGGCTAAAGCAGCCGTAGCAGTGAAGTCTATAGGTTTGGATTGGTCCTCTTGCTCCTCATCAGTATCAGCAAGCAGAGTATGTGAAGTCTATGGTAGGAAAGTTCCTCAGTCAACGAACTATAGGTGGGGAAGGTCTGCAAGGTTAACAGAGACTCCTGGTCCTGGTAAAGTAGCCGGAGCCTCAGGTCTATTCATCTTCACTTCAAAGCAGCGAGGCCCTAAGGAAGCAAAGCCGGGAGGAGAGAGGCATATGAAACACAGAATATGGAGGAGTAAGGAGAAGCGGCCAATCGAATCTTGCAACAAAGTACGGAAGAAAGGACTAGCTTGATTGTTGGGAAGGAAGATTGTCGTATGTTAGACTAGTTCCTCGATTTTGGGTGCTTGTGGATGAAGGTATTCAGTGAGTCAGAGCCCTGATCTCTTCTTCTGCAGATAGGGAAGACATAAGCCGTTTCCTTGTTCCGGAATCTGAGTCCTCTTCACCTAATACAATTTCCTTGTTCAATCGAAGTAAAGTGCTTGAGTGTATTGCTGCTTTGAGAACGGAGAGGAAGCAGGAGTCGGCTTTACCTGAACACAAACAGGGAGCTACTTGTGCCTACGCCCATAGATGAGTGGGTATTCCCTCCCTATATGATCTTGCTTAGTAGAGGAAGCTAATGCTTTGATTCTAAATACATTGACAACACTTTCCTAATCTAAGCCCATTGGTAGCTCTTCTCCTGGAATTTAAGGGACCCCTCTCGCCGAGTTCACTCTATAGTGTCCGTCGATACATCTCTCGCTTCTTGCAAAGGAAGATCAATGGGATGCTGTTCAACTGAAGAGATTCCTGATAGATGGGATCCTGTTCCTACCAAACTGATAGAAGGCTCTGCTAATCTGCAAACTAAGAAGGAATGGAGGACTAAAGAAAATGGCAGAAGGTCTGCTGTTCGAAGGGATGCTATTCGCTGATAGAGGAAGTCAACTCAGGGGATTCGGATGTTGAGATGCAGAGGAGTGATGGAATATCCAGCTGCCAGGATAGAGGAATGATGTGAATGAGATGCCTGATAGAGGAGTTCAGTGTATTCGGATATTGAGATGCGAATCTCAGTGAAAGGCTAGCGGATGTGTTGCTAACGTATAAGGCTGGCGTGCTTGGGTGAGGATCTTCCCTTCCTACGTTGACTCCACTATCAGCTACGTATCCGCGGAATCTAGTTATTCAATCTATAAGTCTTCTATCCATCCGGGCATCTCGGAGGAGCAGCAAAACTATGTTAGACGGAAAGTGTGCTGAATCATATGAACGATCAGATGGGGGCTGTTGAATGAACCTAAGACAAGGGGCATAAACTCTTCCGGGCGAAGGAAGGCATAAACAACTCTTTCTCTTCGTTAGAACGGAGTCTCTGCGTGAAGCAGCTAAAGGTATCGGAGGAATCTAGAACTCTTGCACCCACGCATCTTCTCGTCTGATAGGTAGCCGGATACCTGGTAACATGATTCCCCTTTCGCCGGACTTAACTGGCTGTTAGAGAAGGGCATGGCTTTATGATTAGCTTCATTCTTATTGGTAGGTTGATGGTAGGTTGGCGGGTTATCAGCTGTTAGCTGAATTCGGGTTAGCGATTCCGGGAGTTAGCGCCAGCAGTCTTTCTAGTTATTCCGCTTAGGTATGAATGGTAGGTCCAGGTGAATGGTGGGGGCCAGGGCATCATACCACGATCTTGGTGTCAGCCACATAGCCTACTTTCTTTGTCTGTGGATGGATCGACAAAAGTGTATTCATGTCTTGGCTATTGGCTTCGGTTTCACAGGTTTACTCCTTTCCCAATCCGCTGCTTTGAACATAGAGAGAAGCCGTATGTTCTGCTAATGAAGCCGTATGTTCTGCTAATCGAGTTCCTGGGGTCGGTACCTAGTTGATCGGGGTAATCCCCTGCTTTGGATACAGAAGTCGTATGTTCTGCTAACGGAGAAGGAATTCCAAGATAAGATTGTAGTTAAGGCTTTGAGTGGGGTATAGTCTACCTTTGTAAGGCTTGGAGTGGGAGTTCCCCGGTACTAGTTAGTTGCTCCGGTTCATCTCCCATCCGCTGCTGCAGGCCATTGCAGCACAGTAACGGAAGAAAGAAGGGCTCCTAAGAAACCTCGTATACCGATCAATAGATAAGTAGTAGGAATGGAGAAACAGAGTCTATTTGGAGTTGTAGCTGTAGATCTCTTCTCTTTATATGAGAAGTCTAGTTCAGATCTTCTCATTAGCAGATTGCATTTCCTTTTTCAATTAAATGGTTCAAATGCAGCATCATCTATGACAAGCATGGCTTTCTCTTTAGCTTTAAAGACAAGGCTCTCTAAGAAAGGATCACTGCTTATATAAGAGCTCGCTTTCCTTTTGCAAGCTATTAGTGCATGACACGGGAGCAAAACCTGGGCCTCCCTTAGTGGCTTGACCGGAACCCCTTCTTTGATTTGCTTAGCTTAGTTGTAGCTTGATTCGCTCTCTCATGGAAGGAATTCAACCTCTCCATTTGATGTGCACTTACGCGCCCCATCCAACTCAATACTCGAGGCTTGCCCAGCTCCTTTCCCGGTTCCTTACTTGCTTGGCCTGTTCTTTCTTTGCTTCCTTGACCCAAGACTTCTCTCTTTACTACAAGCAGGTCCATTAAATAGGATCGATTATCACCTGTATTTGCCTGCAAGTGTTCCCTAGATATAAGCCAAGTGATAGAAGGAGAGTTATCAAACAATTATTCCAAACCAATCAATAAATACAAGCAAGGAAAGGAATCAAGGCAAGCCAGGCAAGCAGAACAAACCTATCTATGAATAACAAGTGAAAGAGCTCAGTCTCGTAGTTAACAATCCTGCATCTGTTCTAGTTAGGGATCAAAAGGGACATAGAGTATCAATCTATCTATCATATACATGGAAAATCTCAGACAAGCAACAGAAGAAAGCAGTTACCTACTGGTTAGAGTCAGGGCAATCACTAGTGCCCTATGAAAGCAATACTCTAACCACTGAGTTAAGTGGAAGACATAGAGTAGCCATTACAGTTGAGTGTTTAACGTAAATATTAAGATTGAGCCATTCAGCTAACAATCAGGAAGAAACCAGTTGATGTTTAACACGTAGAAATTCCCTATTAGTCTGAAAGGCATAGAGTGTCCATTCACATAAGTCTCTATGGTTCGAATATCCAGTACTCAGAAGGAAAAAAACCAGTATCAAATATTGAGTTCCTCTATTATGCGGATATTATCGAATCGGCAATCATATTTCAACTCTCGCGTATTATTATTTTGGATGCCTTTATATCTTATATGCGTGTGCGAGAAGGCAGGGGAAACTCTCTTTATTCCTATGCGTGCTTCTTACTTGACCATCATACTCCCTCTCTTGTACTGTTATTGCCTATGTGTTCAAGCTTACGTATTTCCCATACCTTCCTAACAATAACAGGACCATTCAACAAATAAGACATTCACTCCTAGACTATTACACTCACATGACTTGACTCTAGGACCTGTTTGATTCAAGCTCAGCTCTCGTTACCTTCTCTTCCTTGGCTCTTATCTTACTGGAAAGTAAGTCTATTTCTGCACTACGAGGCTACTTCACTCTCTGAAAATCAGGCCAGAAAGACCGGCACGACTGAACTCAGTCAGTGTACTTTCTATTGAGTTTCAGTTTGGAAAGAAGTTCGTGACTTCAGCTTAAGGAGAGCTACCAAGGTAGGGTGCTTTCATCAAATTGACATAGATATGAGTAGAACTAAGGCTTATTCAATGCCTTATTTTTTGCCTATGATAAATGCATAGATCGCTTTTTCACTGGAAAGTTCAAGAATAGCACGTCATTCGATCCTTGTTTTTAAGCGAAGGGCGAGGGTAGCAGACATGGGGAACGTCCACCACGGACACCTCAATCTGTAAAATATGTGGTTGTTATAATCGACCTCCACAAGCCGGTTATCGAAAGTCCGTGGAAACTGGTCAATAAACCATTCTTTTTGTGTGTCAGGATACGGTGTTCTCTCTGGTCAAACTGAAGTATACAGAACAGATGTTGTTCTCGACTCCGTGCCTCTCCAGCTTCTCAGGCTATCTATCTAAAATTAATTTACTTTACTTACGAAGCCAGTCTCCTCTATAAGACTTTTTCGACTACCGAATATAATCCGAATCCATAAATACCTTTTAATCCAGTATATCTTTGGAAGAATCTACATTGGAAGGCCTGTGTGAAGGAGAAAATCAAATTAACATACCACTACTACCCCTATCGTAGATCAATTGGTAAAGGTCAGCACTCAAAACCGTCATACTAGGGGCTAGCTCGACTTAGATCCACGACTCACGAATAAGACCATTCGACATCCCACCACCTCCTCTATTCAACATAACCATTATGCCGTCTGCAGGTCCTCTTCACATAAAGCAACACAACCTCCTCGCAAACAAGGGGTGCTCATTTCCAACTATCACCCTATAATAAGAGGCCGAGTAAGAGGTTTTGGTGGGAAGAAATTAAATATAGTCTTGTTGTTTCCACTTGCACCCTCTTCATTCCCAGCCTCATGGTTCAAATTGTTATTAACACCAAGTTGTTTGATTTGCCAGCCTTGGCCTAGAGCAATGGAAGGGACTGTTCGTATAGTAGTTGGAACAACCGGCTCATAAATATGCCATTAAACGCTAGAAAAAAAGCCTTCTCGTAAAGTCCCTCAGTGGATTATTTTGTGATCTTTCGATGAAACCCGGATTTCTGTTCGGAAGAAAGACTAAGTCAAGGCAGACAACTTGAGGCGAAGATAGCAGACTTGCCTCTTTCCTTTTGCTTGTGTTGTGCCAGTTGAAGAAGACCTACTCCAATTCAAGTAAGATTAGATAAATAATTCCACTGAGTCTGATTTCCCTCGAGGTACGTAAATTGTTAGGCTTGCGGACCTTCTGCTCGAGCTCATCGTAGGAGGCAGCTGGCTTAGTAATACCTATTCCATCGAACAAACAGGGATAGGAGTTATACATAGCTGCAAAACAACAGGCGCTCACTCAGACTAATGGCCTCGGCTGTGCTCATATACATTAGTCTTCCCAGCCCTTCTTCCGCTTCTCAAGGAGAGGGACTTTCTCTCCCAGGTAAAGTAAGCGAACTACACCTTCCCTCTGCCTTAGCCTGCCTCCAGGATCACTCGAAGTAAGCTGTGATTAGCCAGCTCACTTCTATAGGGGAGTGAACTCGCCTTACAAACGAACGCTGATAACGAAACAATAATACAAAAGTTTTGAAAACAACAGAAGATATTCGGATGATAGATGCGGATTAGGTTAGTGGTTAGCTTAGTGGTGGGCACAGGCCAACCGGTGAAACCAGGGGAATAAGGAAAGAACACAGTTCAATAACAATATTCCCAGTGAAGTAAGAAAGTATTTGAAACAAAACTCCAGGAAATAAACATTTTAATTACTAAAGTTTATTCAATTGCTCAGTTGGACTGAAAAGTGCCATAAGGAAAAATGAAAGCTAAACAACTTTAGTTCCCAAAGAAGAAAGTTAAATCTCGTTCCAAAGAAGAACAGACAAAACCAGAGCTTATCGATTGTATCCAAATACGTATATAAGAGATTCATCTCGTCGAACTCTGCACCGATTGGTAGAATAGCCGTATATAATCAGAAGGCTGCTTTGTGGGTGATCTTTTACTCTCTAACTATCATAAAACGAAACAAAGTGGAATGAAACTAGAAAGAGATTCAGTTGAAGACAAAGTGGTTCAGCTCAGTTGGATTAGACAAGGACTGTAAACCCTTGCAGTGGTTCGAATCCCCAACCACTTCTATTGTAAGCATTCCTCAGAAATATATGGTATTTATTCAAAAATACTCTCAAATAATATAAAAATGAAAAATATAAAATGGTTATTAATATTGATATGCTTCGACTATTTTGCCTTTACTCCTCGGTAGTTTTAAATGTCAGGTTCTTTATTCAGACGTTTTCTAGGATCGAAGGAAAGCGCTATAATGATCACTACGTGCGTTTCATTCTGTGCGCTAGTGGTATTTATGGACTTTTACTTTCCTTAGAAAAGATGCTGAAGAAAGATTCTCTATCTCTTCTTGATGGGGTTCGTGCTTTCTCTTTGATCCGGATCAAGTCATCCACTGGGTGGTCAGGCTTTGCCCCTGTTAGAATCCATTCTTATGTATGCAGTGGGCAGGAGCACTTTAGGCTAACAGGGCTGAGGCTCCGCCCGTGGGAGGATTCCTTTGAACTGGACGTTCTCGAAATCATTCTCCTCTCCAAAACGGACATGGACTCCCGGGTGTGGAGGCGCCCCCAAACAGAAGAAGGGGAACCCTCAGTACGAAATCATTTAGGAAGCTGGGGCATCTCATAAGTGAGCCCTATCAGAATGGGGCCTAGCTACTGATAGGAATGGTAACCCGATAGATCTTAATGATTCGCTCCCTGCCGTTTGTTATACGGAGAAATAGAGAGTTCCGCCTCTGTGCGAGCGCAGGATCTCGAATTGGAGAAAAATATTAAGCGGGTCCAGAGACGCGCCGGAACTTCGATAACGCGGGATCGCCCGTCGTCTGGAAGTAGCCGCGCGCCTGGATCCGGAGGTGCGCGAGCTGGATCAGAAGTGGGCACTCTTTCGAAAGGATGCCCTCGGAGCTGAGCAGACCATGAATGGAGGAGACGTTTTCGGAGGATTTAGCGGCAGGAAGGAGAAAAGCCCGCCTTGCATTACTAAATTCGTGGCTCGAGTGATCATCCATACACGGAATAACCAACCCCAAACTAAAGCTCGTTCTCTTCTTTTTTACTTGATTGTGAGTGTACAACAACCTTAACCGCGCAAGCCTGGGCTGGGCTACCTCCATCATGGAAGGAGCCGTATGAGGCGGAAGCCCCACGTACGGTTTGAAGCCGAACACTTTCAGCAATGGGGCTTAGGGACCGATATGATGATTGGTTTAGGTAGGGCGGCCGGCCTACGGGCACCCGCCTGAGGATTAGTGCGTGAGACCGCGATCCACAAACTGACGCATGGGACTCACCCTTTACTTGAGAATAAAGGGGAAAGATAGCATGTCCCAAACGGACGAGTTTGGAACCCTACAGCGGGAGGACGCCTCGCAGGCAGGCTTCCAGAATGAAAAGGGCCTTTTGGCGAAGCCAAGTTTCTTTCAGGCCGCAAACCTGCAACTGATGAGAAAGAAGGCCCTATGGAGTAAAGGGGAAGCGTGTACGTTGTCACCGCCACTGCCTTCCCAAAGGTGCCTGAGAGGACGGGCCAGACGCGGGCGACAACCCGGGAGCAGGGTCCCCACCGGCAGAGGGGACAGGGGACGGCCATCTCAAGGCCTCGACCTACAGGTAAGACAAAGCCGAGACCAGGAAGGCAGCCCGATTGGGGTCAGGATCCATGCCTGCAGCCCACGGACTATATTCCTCATTTTTAGAAAGCGGAGGAAGGATCTCTTTCTGCAACGAAAAAAAAAAACGAACGGAATTTGACTCGGCACAACCCTAACGGTACATCCAATACAATGATCTGTGCCTAGAATGCGTTGCTAGATCTCTGTTCTAAAAGCTATACAGGCAACAATGGATTGACCAGGGGCAGGTCTTCCTTTCATTACTTATTTCACGACGGGAACCGCGCCCGCATCAGTCGAAGTGGTGCCCTCCTCGAAGAAGAAGGAACAGTCTCATTCAACCAACTCTCTTTGAGCAGATAGTTCACGAACTCAATTAAGTAAGTTAAGATAGATGTAACAATTTGAACCAAGGCCTTTTTAATAGTTAGTCCCCACTGCAGTTTCTTTGAGTCTTAGTGTTGCCATAAATTATTTCTTTTTCTAAAGTCAAACCGGAAGGAGAAAATACCTAATTTTCTCTTATCATCGTCTTCTTGGTAGCAAGTTTTTTTGTCTTTGTTATTTAGTCACCTTTACCCAGAAATGAATGAGGGATTTAGTAAATCCACTTCTAATTGCTAGCCCAGCTATCGTATCTATTAGTTTCTCTTTAGCGGCTCAAAGAGCCGCTTATAAACACCAGCACCGGCTGGGGTGCCCATCCCGTTCCTAACCAATCTCCTCTTGGGAACAGGGAAATCACTAGATCCCTCATGGGATCAAAACAACCTATCACCAGTCACCTATTCAAAAAATGGTGCCTGAACCGACAGGAAGCTCTTTTCCCTTGGGGTCAAGGGCTGCCGCCTTGCCACAGCAGCGGGGCCTACAGTCGGACAGCTGGGATCTGTTGTGAGGCTTGCGGGAAGCTTGCCTGGATTATCGCCCGTGCCTGTTGTCAGAATGCGCGCGTGTCTCCTAACCTAAATATCAAGGACTTCAGGTGTTCAGTCCGAGCTTGTCATCTATTAACATTTGAATTTATCTTAGATTCCACGTTCCAGAAATGGATCTTATCAATATTTTTACATTTTCTGATTATTTCTATTTAGGTATTCAGGAATCTCCTTAATAGACGAAATATTCCTATTATGTCATGCCAATTGAATCAATGACCATTAGCTGTGAATTCGAACTTTGGTATTTTCCGTTTCTTCCGGATGATATGATGGGTCAAGTATTGCTTCATTGGTTCCCAACGGTGGCAGCTGCGGAATCCGCTATTGGGTTAGCCATTTTCATTATAACTTTTCCGAGTCCGGTACTATTGCTGTAGAAATTTATTAATAGCATTCGAGTTAGCCATTCCTCTAACAGTCGCTCATTAGACCACAGGATGAGACATACAGTCGACTCTTGTTCTTCGGACCTCTTCTTTCAGTCGAAGTCACTTTGTACCTCTTCTCAAATAAGAAAACCGATTCTCTTCTCCTTTCGTTCTCTTTTTTCTTGGTCAGCAGGGTCAGGGCCTTTTCTCTTAGGCGAGCGCATCCGATTAGTCCTTTCTAAGCCACTTCCCGTTCAGTTGCTGAAAAGAAATGAGATAGCTTTCCTAAATGAGATTGAGTTCGACGAATATGGATGCTAGAAAGATGTTGTTTGCTGCTGTTCATCTATTTGTGCGTTAAGTTCGAAGAAGATCTCAATCTGTAATGAAGAAATGATAGTAGCTCTTTGTTTTATAGGCTTTATCATATTCAGTCGTAAGGATTTAAATTTTGACTTTCAAAGTGACTCTCGACAGAATCCAGGCTATTCGGGAAGAATCGCAGCAATTCCCCAATCTAACAGAAGTAGTTCCTCCGGAATCAATGAACAACAACGATTACTTAGGATCAACGCGA
>JAKJXD010000027.1:0-14754 GCA_022985055.1 Beauveria pseudobassiana | reverse complement strand
ACCATATACCAGAGTTTATAGATTATATTTCAGACCAGTATTCCCTATATACATTAATAGTAGAACAAATTAACCCTACTCTTCCTAGGCAAGACATAACCAAGCTGGAAGAGGTGGAGAGTTATACAAAATAGGTTTGTGGTTTTATTCTCACACACAAGAAATCCTATTAAACGCTAATAGTGGGCATTACACACAACAAAGATAATTCCTTACCAACACACCACCACACAGACACCTACAAGCAAGCACTGTCCTTTACAAATCATCTTACAACATGTTATGCCACCACAACCACCATCCCTAGTGCTTTATCCACTACAGACAGGGCATTAGTAAACCCATTCTAGCATGCTATAACATATAGACTTAACTAAGACTTCTATACTATAACTATAAGATATAATCTAGACTTGATAATCACTCTCTCCACGAGGAAGTTAAGTATATTAAAAAAGTAATAAATATACTAGATATACTAATAATATCTACCTCTTATTAGAGAAGATTTTAATCACTTAGGAAGAAGATATTACTTCAGCTTAAAAGGCGAGCTTTAAATTACATATTAATTAAGATATTAGCTATTTAGTAAATAGCTTTAGAGAAGTAAAAACTAAAAACTTAACTATAAGATAAGAGAGTAATATATGAGAAGGATTAGTGTTCAGGCTATTTTAATTAGATTATGCATATATTCCTAATGTACGTTAAAGGCTTACGTAATATTGATTAATATCTACGCCTCTAGCCTGTTATAGAAATAAGTTATTAAAGATCTTATCTATCTACAAGTGATAAATTATAACATAACTTAGTAGGAGTGCTTCTAGCCGATTAAGGGGAGCTACTCCTATTAGTTTAGCTATAGTGTCTAACTTAATAGGCATACTATTTAAAGTATACTTAGAGCTATACTAACGTTATTCTTTAAAATAGTCTTCCTATAAATACATTAGTATGTATATATTATTTATAAATATGTAAGAAATAAGGGCTGATAGCTACGCTAATTTCTTACTTTTATTATAGTTCTTGGGTTCTTATAAGTCAACCTAGAAGACTACTTAAATATATATTACCTAAGAGTAGGCGTCTTTCTTAATATAACCTAGTTAAACTATAAGATAATGCTCAGGGTATATATAGGTGGATACTACCTCATATATTCAGTAAGAGACGGAAACCCACTAGTAGTAGTTTTGTTGCTTTTAAAGAAAGTTATAGAAAGATTATATTTCCTATACTTATTTTATTATTAAGATATCTATAAAAATAATCTTATTTATCCTAATCTTAGATGCCGTTTATCATTTTCTAACCTAATAAATATATAGTAATTATCTTTAAGACGTATATAGTATACCTATTTTAATCAAAAGAGTTTAATAGCTAAACTCACTATGCAGAGCATTAGTTAATCTAGGCTAGAATTTAGTCTATAATTTATTAAGACTATTAAAAAGCTACTATATTATATAACTAAAAAGAATAAAGTAAATCTCTATAATAAAGCTTAGTAGCGATTTAATAATAGATAATACTAACTAGTTATCTATATAAAGCAGAGATAGGTTATAAACATCTCTCTTAGATTTATTAGATAACTATTTAGACGAAAGTAAGACTAGCGTATTATCACTTAATCCATATTATATGCCTACCACCTAAGGCTTGCTAGAGAAGACACCTATAGACCAATACTACTAGAGACAGAAGTCACATGTACAATTTTCACTGTACTTGTTGGCCTAGTACCTCTCTTAGATACGTTACTGCCATTAAAGATAGCAATTGCCTTTAGCTAATAACCTAATATTACTTAGTAATAACAGCCTTCCTAATACATTATTACCTTTACCTAATAGCTAGTTTTAAGTAGATAAATTATTTAGAAAATAGCAATATAAAAGAAAATATATATACTACTTATAATAGGAAACTAGTACCCTTTGAAGCTAAAGGAAGATATTACTAAAGGTATATAAACTAAGCTTTAATTAGTAAGGCTTCTTTATTAGGTTTTATAAAAAGTATGTATATTATTAAATAGATAAGGTATAAAGTAGTAAGGTATAGTACCTAGTAGTATTTAAAGGACTCTTAAAAATAGGAGCTACTAGATACAAGACGCTATACTACATCTCACTCGCCCAAGTAAGCTAGTTCTAAAACGTAAGGCTAAAAGGGGGAAGAAGACCTTAGAGGTAGTGTGTTTAACACTTACTTATTCTTTTAGGTAGACTTCACCCTACTAGTACTAGTATTATATTTAAGCTAGAAATATTTATTATATAGTATAAAATACTAGTATAGTATAATATAATCTTTATACTTACTATGCCTCTAGTTTATTGCTAATTTTTAAGACTATTATAATAAAGCTATAATAGTATTAATTATTAAGACATTATATATAGAAGAATTTCTATTAGTATAACAGTTTAGCTATATACGTAGGTTCTCAAATTTAATCCCTATATTTAAAGTATACCTTATATAAGAACAGCAAGTAATAATTACTAGTAACTCTCATCTATTAGTACTAGTAGTGGCTTAATCAGCTTATATATTAGTTAGAATTAACCTTTATAGTATATATAATATTATAAACTTAAATAAAAGTGGGCTTATTTTCTTTAAAAATTAATAAAATATCTTTTTACCTTTTATATTTAATTTCTACTATTCCTTTATAATTGAAAGCCTATAAGTATATTTCTCTCCTTAATTTCTAATAATATTATAACTTATAATAACTTTTTTAAAATTATAAAATAATCTTAATTATCTATAATATATAATAATTTTAAATATATTATAATCTTAATTAAGAAATAATAATTAATTTAAATATATATATACCCTTAAAGAGATAATATCTTTAAATTATATTATAATTAAACATAATAATCTTATATATAGTTTATAATATTATAGGCTTTTTATAGTTCTTTTAAATATTATAATAAAGGTTATAATAAAGAGAAACCTTAATAGAAGTTAAGATACCTTTAATCTTTACTAAGAGTATTAGTAAGTCATTATAATAAAAACCTAAAACTATTAAGAAAGTTAATAGTTTAATAAAAAGAGTTTAAGGCTAATTTAATTTAAATTAACTAAATTATATAATTGGCAATCTTAAGTGTTTAATTATTAAATTAGGAATATAAATAAAAAATAGTAAATAAATAACTTATAAGTATATCTTAGCTAAAGAAGAAACTAAAGGTAAAAAGTATAAGCTTAAATAAAGATTAAAATAATATCTTATTAAATAACTAATAAAAGCTATTAATTATAAGTTTAGTAATTATATAAAAAAGAAAATATTTTTATTTTTATTTTTATTTTTATAATAAAATATAAAATAATAAAACTATTATAATATTTATAAAGGTTATTTTTACTTTAATTTTAATATAAAATACTAAATTAGTTAAGTATTTATAATTAAAGTTATATCTAAATTATCTAAGGGTATTAGAGTATTAGGTTAATAACTTATAAAATACCTTTAAGTTAGAAAGAAGGAGTAGACTAAAAATAAAAATTAAATTAAGGAATAAAATATTAATTAAAAAAGTAAATAGCTAAGATAATATTAATTAGAATTAAAAAACTATAAAAGAATAAAAAGAAGGGTATTCTTATCTTTATTTATTATCTTATAATAAAAAGCAATAATTAAGAAGTCTTATATAACCCTAAGGAAAATACTATTTTTGTAGTCCCTTATAAAATACCTTTTATTTTTTATTTCCTAAGATCTTAATATAATCTATATTATTTTATAATATTAGAATATTAGATAAATAACTTACTATAAAAAAACCTTCACAGATAATAAAAAAATAATATAAAAGATAAAGTTAGACTAAGATTAAAATAATATTTAACTAAATAAATATTAAAGCTAGTAATCTAAGGTCAACAATTATAAAAATAAAGAAAATAGTTTATTTTTACCTTTTTATAATAAAATATAAACTAATCTAAGCTATTAAAAACACTTAAAAGATATTATTTTTAATCTTCTTTTAGAAACTGCTATAAATTATTTATTTAATGGTATAATATTATTTATAATATTTAAAAATATTAAAATACTAAAGGTATATAAAGAAAGGCTTTATTATAATAAAGACTTTATTATTATTAATAATAACTTAATTAATATAACTAAAGAATTGGTTATAATTAAAAATAATAATAATTAAGAAAATAAGAAAAAGAATAAGCTTTAGGAAAAGAAGAAGTAAATTAGTATAAGAAAATTTAATAACTAAGAAGTTGTTAATAAAAGAAAGTCTTAACCCCTGGAATTCTTCCTTAACTTAGTAAATAATAAAAACCTTCTTATAGCCTTAATTTATATTTAACTTTAATTATAAATAGCTTTTAAAGAAAAACTTAATAAAATAATACTATTAAGTTCTTTAAGAAATTTAATAATTAACTTAATATTTAAGATATTTTAATCTTATATAAGGTTAAAGTTATTAAAAGTAATCTTATCTTATATAATAAAAGAAAGTTAAGTATATAACTTATAGTTATAAATAAAAAAGGTAAAAAGAAATATTTAATAAAGTATTACTTTAAGTAAAATACTAAAAAATAATATAGCCTTTAAATTAGGTTATTAAGATATAATAAAAACCTATTAGTAAATGACTATTATATAATTAATAAATACTTTTATAAAATAATTAATAAGACACTCCTTATATTAATTATCTAATTTAAATACTTATAATTAATAATATTAATAAGGTTTATTTAAAAATAAATAACTAGTTTAATATTAAAATTATTTAGTTTAGTAATAATAAGAAGATATATAATTAAATCTTTTAGTTTATTAAGGACTATATTTATTATTAGTAAGATAGAGATATAAAATTCTACTAATTAAAAGGTCTAAGTAATAATAAAGAGAAAAGATAAAAGGTAAAAGATATAAGGCTAATATTTTAAAAGGAAACCTAATATTAGACTTTAAGACTAACAATGAACAATAAAATAAATAAAATAAATATAAATCTATTACTTAAAAAAGTAAAAAAATAAATAAGACTATACTCTAATAAAATAATAAACTTTTATAATATTTAAGAAAATACTTATTAAGGTAAATAATGTTGAAATAAATTTAGTCTGATTAGAAGAAGATTGAACTTTATTATTAATATTATAAAAGTAAATAATAAATAAAAGTATTAATATTATTGTAAAAGATAATTTCTTTATTAAATATAGAACTATAAATGTGTCTATAATATAATATAATATAGTTAATAAGTAGAGTTATATAGATAAGTAAGTTAGCCACCTACCCTAACCCTATAATATTTAATTATTAATAATTTAATTATAATATAAAAAAGATCTAAAATTAATTAGAATCTTCTTCTTTATTGGTTTTTACTTATCTATAATATAAATATATATATTATATTTAGTCTAATTATATAACACTATATTACTAACTATATATTTTTAATCTTTATCTTATAACTACTATAAGCTTATATTTTATTTTTACTTAACTATTAATATCTATTTACTCTTTTAAATCTTTTTATATCTTATAAAAGTAATCCTTTAGTTTATAGTCTAGTTTTTTAACACTGTGCTTACTAATAAACTTATTTATGGCTTTAAGCCTATATACCTAAATATATAAAAATATAACCTTATATATAATAGTTATTATACCTTTTTTTTTTTTTTTTTTTAAAATTATTAAGTATATTAAACTTTTAGTTAAAGAGCTATTTAGGTAATTAGTAATTTTATTTCTTTAAAATTAAAGACTATTAAGCTACTTTAGTTATAATACTTAGTATCTAAGAGACCTAGAATTAGCTAAATCTAGATATAAGTTTAAAAGACATTAATATAAACTTAAGTTTTAAGAGTAAAAATATATTTAAAAAGGTAATTCTATTATCTTAAAAACTTCTTTAGATATTTTCTTTATAATAAACTTATTAAAAGTATTAAAAATATAAAAAAGTCTTTTTAGTAGCCATATATAATATTAACCTTTATAAGATCTTTACAATTTATTATTTATAAGTTTTTTAAATAAACTAAAATAACTAATATCTAAAGGCTAGAGTATATAAGAAAAATAGTAAATATATAAAAAGTAATAATCTTATTCTGTAATAAAACAGCTTAAATATAATTAAATAATAACTTTTATAATTATTTAAAATAAAAGGTAATAAGTACCTTTATTTTTAATCTTTTATATATTAATAAAAATATTTTTATCTAATTTATACTAATTTTATTTATTATCTAACTATTTAAGTTTATATTAATATACTAATCTAATAGTAAATACTTATCTTTATATTAAAATATAAGGTAATTTTAGCCTTTTATTATATTATATAATAATATATTAAGCCTTAGGAATTTATTACTTAAATTATAATAACATTGTGCTTATTATTAGATTATATTACTTTCACTTTTTAACCAATTAGAACTTATAATAACTATTTTTATTATAATAAAGCCTATTAAACAATCTTATAAGTATAATATTAATTTATATTATTATATTTTATAATTATATTCTCTAAAAATATAAACTAATTATAAATTATAATTAAATCTTTATATTTAACACTCTTTAATAGTTATATTTCTATTAAATATATAATAAACTTTAGTTATTATTATATAAGGATTTTACCTAATATATATTAATATATTATTAATATATTTAACTAATAATTAGTTTATTATATCTTTTATATTTATATATTATAAAGGTAGGCCTTATAAATTTAGCTAAAGAATATATTTAGTATAGCCTTTTCTTTTAAATTAGTAAGCTTTTTTAAATTAAGTTTAAAATTATGTTAATTAATTTAACTATATATTGGTTATATATTATTATTAGGGGTATATTATAGATTATATAGTCTTCCTAATACTTAGTTTAGGGTCTTTTTAAGAGCTTAAGGGTAAAGTATTCTTAACTCCTTTAAAGTGTTTTTCTATTTAAACGTTATTAAGTAATTATAATATTAATATGAGTTATAATGAAACTGGGTAGAGTGTATAACTCACTTATCTATAGAACTTACTTATTAACTATATTATGAGTATATGTATTATTATATAGAGTTAATTAGACTAAAGTAAAGAAAGCTAGGGTAATACTAAGTATAATAAAGCCTTTTTACTTATTATAAGATATATTGGATTTACTTATAAGATTACTATGTTAGTCTTCTAAAAATATAAGCTAGAAGGTAGTACTATGAGCTTTTTTTCCCTTATTTATATTCACCTAAAAGATTTTAATTATTATTAATAGGATTAGTTTATCTTTTATTATTTATATATAGACTAAGTTATTATTTATTATTTTTAGTAATGTGGTCTATTACTAAACTTCTATATTAGGCTATTTAGAGGGGAGTATTAGGGAATATTTAAACTAAGATCTCTTATTCTACTGAGAGTATTATTAAGAGAGGGTTTTATAGTCTCAGGGATTATTTACATAGACAATATCTATACTATTACCTCTTTTTAAGGTATATACCTTAATATAATCTATCTTAAGCCCTTTTATTTATAGATCTCTTAATTACTAACAACTAATTACTAAGATTAAAGCTTTCCTTAAGTTCTAAGGGACCTATTCCTTACTTAAGTTATTTTACTATATATCTTCTTATTTATCTATGTGTATTATTATTATTTTTTATTTTTTTATCTTAGTTATTTATATTTTTATCTTTACCCTTATTACTATTAGTGTTATCCCTCTTCCTCCCCTTTAGTTCTTTTACTTCTTATAATATCTATGGCTATAATTCCTCCTCTATTTACTTGTCTTAGATGTGGTCACTTCTTTTACTCTTCTAGTCTCTATTCTCTTCTTCTTTAATAGTATACTTATTACTTTATAACTATTCTTATTTAATATCTCTTATATCCTTATCTCCTCTTAAAGTAGGTGAAGTTCTTCTTATAATAGTATTATAATATTATCTTCTTTAGCTATATCTACTATCTCTATATTAATTTCTTCTATATTACTGATTGTATAGCCTTATTATTTTATATTTACTAGGTTATCTAGTAACTAGGTTATATTTTCAATATTCTATTATCTATAATTATCTACTCTAAGTTTTCTAGTATAGGAGTTTCTATAACTTTAAGAGTTTATGAGTAGAGTATTCTTAACTTTCTTAGGTTATATATAGTACTATTTATAGTTTATATAGTATAGGCTATAATAATTAGTATATCTTAGTACTATTTAGTAGTTTTTAGTAATATACTTATTATTAATAGTATTATAAGTTCTATATATCTTTATTATTATATACTATATAAGTAAGTAGAACTACTAGTAGTTCTAGTATATAAGTTATTAGGGTTTTTATTATAAGGAATAAGTATGCTCCTAAGCTAAGGAGTCTAAAGTTACCTTATAGGCTTATTAAAGGATATAATTAGAGTTATCTTTATTAAGTTAATACTAGGTTTATTTAAGTAGCACTATTATATAGGAGTTTAGCCTATTTGGGCTATAATTCCTTTACTAATGAATTATATTAAAGTTAAAGATAGTCTTATTATATAAGTATAGTTTACTTGAAAGTCTTTAATTAGGTATATAAACTATATTACTTACTTCTTTTTATTATAATAAGGTCTATATTTAGTCTTTATTACTCTTATAACTCTAATATCTTCTTCTAGATCTTTTTATTATATATTACCTATTAACTAACCTATATTTATCTTAATAATATCCTAAATGTCTTAGGTATTAAGTATAAACTTCTTAAATATAGTAGATTAGATTTAGTAAGGTTACTTTTTAAAGAAGCTAGATCTCTTTTAAGGTAAAGTAGAATTTATTAGTTTTATATAGTTACTAAGTAGCTATTAGCTAGTAGTAGTGGAAACTATATATATCTAAGGGCTTAATATACTAACTATTTAGTAATATTAGTAAAGCTTATTAATTTCTAGTAGGGTAGTTAATTATTAGTTAGTAGCCACAACATATTAGTTTCTATTTAGTGATAACCACTCTATAGGATTATTATTATAACTCCATATATTATCTCTAAAGTAAAGGAACTAATTCTAGTGGCAGAGTAAGGACCTAGTAAAGTTATTAGTAATGAGTATATATATATAGTTATAATTAAATTTTCTTATATAAGTAATAATAGATTCTATAAGGTATATAATATATTAGCTAGGTTATTATATATTCTTTCTCTTTTTTATAATAATTTTATATATCTTAGATTCTAGGTCTAATTATTAAGTAAGTTAATAACTTTATATTCTTTATTAGTAAGGATCCCTATAGTAGTTAGTATTTAGGTTAATATCTCTCTTAAGGTATTAGTATTATTTATGGCTATTTCTAGTAGTGTTTTATTAGTGTTATATTAGGCTACTATTAGGTAAAAGGGGTGGGATTATTATTAGAGTGAATTTGCCTCTTATAGCTCCTTCTATATATTATAATAGAAGCCTTCTAGGAACTGTCAGCGGCCCCTCGCTAGTTGTGGGTGTAGACGATTAGCTAATCGCTATTACCTGCAGCTATGTAAGAGCGCTAAATAGTTTCGCTAGGTGCTACTTTCTACTAGGCGTACGTCTATATGGTGAAAATTTTAACTATAAAGCTGGGTACTAGTAGATGTAAGAGGAAGGTTAGACTAGTGGTATTCATTAATGAAGGGTATCTATAATGAGGAGCTACTAACTAGATAAAAAAATCGTAGGCCGTCTGAAAATTGCTATAGCCTATGTATTAGCTAGGGCGGTATAACTACTTCAAAGAGATCACTTACTCTATAGTTATAAATTATAGTACTAATTATATTAAAACGTTATCTTTATAAGAAGAGGATTTTTAAGAGACTGCTAATATATACTATCTATAGTTAGTAGATTATAAGTGTAATAGAGTTCTTTAATAATATTATATTTCTACCTATATTAGCTTCTATATATATAAGGTAGTATATTCATATTATTCTCTTATAATTTATAAATAATATAGCTATAGCTTTAGCACTAGTCTATATATTTTATATTTTTAGCTAATAAACTAGCTAGTGAGTATTATGAAGCCCTATTTACTTTATATTTCCTATATTATACTAGATACTAGTCCTATAGCTAGAATAGTTGGGACACTAGAGCCTCCTCTATTACTCTCTGCTTCTCTAGTATTATCCTTAATAGAGGTTTATTTCTATACTACTTATAGATAATAGTTTCTACCTCTTTAAGCGTTATTAAACAGCCTAAACTACTATTAAATGGTTATCCTAGGTTATTATAGATATATATAATAGTGTGTTATTATCTAAATATATATCTAATCCCCACCTATACTAGATAGTGTAGATAATATAAAAAACCTACTTAGTAAAGGGTAATATGAGACGATTTATATAAAATTTCTAATATTTTTATCCAGAGCTTTATATGTAATAGTTAACTATTACTAGTATGGTAAGAATCCTTCTACCAGGTTAACTTTAAGGCATTACTACGGCATTAGCTATATAGATAGTAACTACTATAAATATAATATAGAAGAAATAATTGATTCTTTAAAGAGTATAAAGCTTTAAATAGGATATAATAAGGTTTTAGATTATATTATTAGACTATAAATAAACCTACTAAAGTAATATTTTAGATCTAATAATATATAGTTTAATAAAGTAATAAAGAGTAAAGGATTATAAAGTAATAGTATGAATAGTATAAGTAAAAATATACTATAATTAATATTTTTAATATATACTATATAAATAAATCTATAGGTTTTAAGTTATAGCCTAGTTTTAAAGCTACTAGTAGCTAATTATACTAATCTAGGTATTAATAATAATTTTATAAGAGCGTTACATAGCTATTAAGGCTTCTTCAGGTAGTATAGAAGGTATAGAGACTAATAAATAAGTTTAGTAAGATTACTAAAGTATTAGAATATAAGTTAAACGTTTAATAGCTAAGTAAATAATAGTAAATAGAGTATTTACTATTTATTAATATCTAGCTTTATAATAGTTAACTATTAGTATATATCTACTTACTACTATTTATATATAATATTTATAATAATATCTTAATATTAATAGTATTTACTAGCTTTAGAGGTAGCTTTATGTTGTACGAACGCTACTATATTAATGCGGGGCTAGGCTAGACCTAGGGTGAAGCACGCCCGCAGCCTAGTTAGCATATAAGGTCACGTGATAGCTCATTAGATCATTAGAATAAGCTAGCTACGCAGGATTATTAGGATAATTAGATAAGCCTTATAAGCTAGCTTATAGTAGAGAAGACAGACAGGTACTTAAGGAGGAGGTATTCCTATAGCTAGGTAGTCTAGATCTCTAATTAATCTAAGTAATAGTTCACTATTAAAGAGTTCTACTCTTAATAGACCTTACATAGATACTACTTATTATTACTCTATATGTGAACAGCTAACTCACTACCCTGAAATAGACTAACTATAGATTGGATTAAGCTATTGTTATATATATATACTTATAACCTATAGTAGAGTACTAGTTATTAAGGACTGCGATACAAGTGTGAGTTATTAGTAGCTATTGTAGATACTTTATATAAACTATTTAACTTACTAGTAGGTATAAATGCCTAAAACGTCTTTAATAGTATATTATAATTATCCTTATTCCTCTTAGAGGTGATATTATATAGACCCCTTTTAATAGCTAACCTTACCCTAGCTTTACATAGTGCAAGCTTTGCCTACCTCGGCTATGGTAAGGCTTCTTATATTAATATTATAATAAGCGCTTAGATGATGGGTAAGATTTATTAATAGTCATAGATAAAGTCATACAATTTGCTTGAAAAAGGCATTACTATATAAGTTAGGCCACTTTAATGGGTAGTAGCCGAGTGTAAGTAGTATATTAACTAGTATTAGTAAGTAATATTAGTATTACCTATCGTTAAAGTCTTAGAGAAATGTCATACTAATAGAGTAAAGCTAGGATACTCTAGTAAAAATATAGCACTAGTAAGTAATAAGTAAACTATATTATTAGTTATATAAGACTAGTTTTATAGGAATAGTCTTAAGCTAAGCTTATTAGAGGCGATTTATAAAAGCCTTATAAAAGTGAAGTGCTAGGAAGCTAATATGTTAGCACCTAGAGATAGACGAGGTCTAATGCTATTTTATATATAAATGCGATGAATTACACGCCCCTAATTCTTCTAGCCGGTAGTTATCTTTAGTTAGGTTAGAGTAGCTAGGTATATAGCCCTAGCGTACTAAGCCGTCTCTAATTAGGTAATAATCTTATCTACACTAGATTTATTCTTTATACTATTATAATCTAAATAACATTAGAAGGAGGAGATCTATCTAAGTATATAAACTACTTTAATAATAGTCTCTCTTATATCCTTAGACATATATAGCTTATTATAATATATATAGTTAACCCCCTTTTTATATAGTTAGAGTAGATAGGGCGCTAGCCTTTACACTAATCTAGACATTAGGAAGCTAGATATAAGAAGGAAGTGCTTTAAATACCTTGGATTCTCTTAAGACGGCACTCTTAGTAAGTAATTAAGGCTATGGCCTTTATAATAGTATAATATAGTGGCGTAGGCCTTTGAGGACACTACTATCTAGGTTGTAGTACTCGGTAGTTGCGCTCTATTATATTGTCGATTTGACAGGCACTGATGTAGCTATTCTACTCTACTAGCTCATGATTAAGGGTGTTAGATGCAATAAGGCTACAATATGTATTGTGATAAGAATTCTGGTATTATTATTAGCGATAGTTGATTGAGGCTATCGGGGTGCTAGAGGGCACTTGTGAAGTAGTATAAAGGTGGGCTATTAACGGTTTTAGGCCAATCAAAGGCCTGCATTCGAGGCATGCTGCAGAGGTTATAACATAGGTCTTAGTATCGACTCTGGTTTAGCTTTAGACCCTTGCCCCTCGGCACCCCAAACCACTACGCCTATATTAGCTGCCTAACTAAATAAGTGAACTAGGGATCTTATAAGCTTAAAGAAAATAAAAGTACTAATCTTATATTTAGTCTACTCTTTCTATTAATCAGACTATTAAGGAATCTAAGTTATAGAAACGTTTAATGGTAAAAAATGGCGGAGTCGTTTCTGAGTAGCGTAACCGGCAGCTCCTTTAACATAAAAATCCAAGTACTATCATTTTAAGCGCCGAATTCACATATGAAATTATAGAACAGTATAAAAGTTGAAAGCGATCGCTTTAGTATAATAGTACAAACAATATCGAGGTTACTAGAGCGGCTTTGTACTATAATAGCTCCTGAATCTGCGAGAGCCACACTGCCGGGGTACTTTCTAAAACATAAATTTATACTTCACTGAAAAAGCAAGTGCAGTGTACACTTATCGTGCAGTGGCTATGTCGTTACTTACACCACCACCATAGCAGCGTAACGGGCTATCACATATTTCTACTATAATAGTAGTATATCTTTCTTCTTTACTCTATAGATAATACCCTATAACTTTATCTAATATAATTATATTATAGCATTTTAGCTTATAGATTATATCTAGTCATTAGTAAGTTAAAACTATATACTAGCGCTACTAGGGAGTAAGTAAAGGTGCGTCCTCTTATCCCGCCTTACTTACGTGAAATAGACACACTTACCTACTATAGCTCCTTTTCTATAAATATTATCCTACCTTTATAAATAATACTATCTTATAGTTTATAACACTAACACCTAATTTCCCACTTAGTATAATAGAGAATAACCCTATAACTAATATAAGTAATGAGGCTGAGGTCTATAAATATAAACATGTAAAAGAATTATTAAAGAAGTAAAACTACGCTAAGATTAGAAGACTAAGGTAGCGTCTAGAAGATACTAAGTTATAGCGGGCTTAGGACTAAAATGGTAAGCGCTATAATAAATAATAACGCCACTATGGGGCTATATCTATACCACTAAATAGTCTAATTTAGAGAAAGGTCCTTTTACTACTACTAGGAGGTTAAGCTATATTCTTATCTAGTTTAATATTAGGAGGGACTCTACTAATAGAATTATCTTACTTTACTTCAAGCTCCTCTCCTAATAATTATACTATCCTATATTCTAGTAGAATAGCCTATTAAGATTATCTTTATAGCTACCCTTATATTATAAGCTATTACTTCTATTAGTATTGTAATATATATATAATACTAAGTATAAATAGATAAGTAGATATAGGTAGGGTAGACTTATATATATATTTGATACTTATTTAATATTATTTTTACTTAAGATATATCTCTTTATATTCTAAGTAAGAATAAGTTTCTATAAGACTATAATACTAGTTCTCCCTAATATTATATTAACTTTAGTATATATATTATTAGTGCTCTTTATAAGGCTAGCTAAGGATAAAGATAACTCTATATTTCGCCCTCTAGCTAGCTAGGAAGTAGAGTATTTTCTATAAAGGCTATAGCTTTACTTCTAAAGTAAGGATCAGGCTAGAGCTTACTAGACATTTAGTATCTAGGTATATTAGCCCTCTATTACCTTTAATATAGCCCTAAAAATAAATGAGGGCTAGCTAAATTATATACTACTAGTATCGCTTATTATACCTTAGAGTATAATATAAGTAAAATTAGATAAGCTATATATTAAGGTTTAAGTGATAAT
>JAKJXD010000026.1:0-13269 GCA_022985055.1 Beauveria pseudobassiana | reverse complement strand
CTGTGATCCCACAAGGTGGCGGGCATCACCTATCACGTGATCAGAAAATCGGCGTTTAAACGCGTAAACGTAAACAGCCACTAATTCGTTTACCGTTATTTCTCACCATACCGTCGTTGGCAATCAGGGAACTATATCACGCGTTACATTTTGGTTGCCTATCATTGTGACAACAAAATTTTCGCGAAATCGCGCAACACTAAAATAGCGCCATTTTCGTTTTCCGCAAAATTCCGGCCCTATGACGTGGCGGGCAATCGATCTCTATATGACATTGATAACCGCTTTGATCACCCTAACATGTGATCACAAAATTGTGAGCATCACCTATCACGTATCAGAAAATCGGCGTTTAAACGCGCTAATGTAACACAATACTAATTCGTTTTACCATTCTTTCCAACACCACGTGTTTAGCAATCGGGAACTATATCACGTGATTACATTTTGATCACCTATCATCTGATAACAAATTTTCGCGAAATCGCGCAACACTAAATGGCGCCATTTTCGTTTTCCTGAAAATTCCGGCCCTATGACGTGGCGGGCAGTCGATCTCTGTATGACGTGATAACACTTTGATCACCTAACATGTGATCACAAAATTGGCGAGGCATCACCTATCACGTGATCAAGAAAATCGGCGTTTAAACGCGTAAGCCTTAAACAACCACTAATTTACGTTTTACGTTATTTCTCCACCATACCACGTCGTTGGCAATCCCAGAACTATATCACGTGATTACATTTTGATCACCTATCATGTATTAACAAAATTTTCGCGAAATCGCGCAACACTAAAATGGCGCCATTTTCGTTTTTCCGCAAAATTCGGCCCTATGACGTGGCGGGCGATCGATCTCTGTGACGTGATAACACTTTGATCACTAACGTATGATCACAAAATTGGCGGGCATCACCTATCACGTGATCAGAAATCAGCGTTTAAACGCGTAAACGTAAACAGCCACTAGTTGTTTTACCGTTATTTCTCCACCATACCACGTCGTTGGCAATCAGGAACTATATCCGTGATTACATTTTGATCACCCTATCATGTGATAACAAAATTTTCGCGAAATCCTTTTTGAAAACACTAAAATGGCGCCATTTTCGTTTTTCCGCAAAATTCGGCCCTATGACCGTGGCGGGCAATCGATCTCTATATGAAAGCGTGATAACACTTTGATGCCCTAACGTGATCACAAAGATTGGCGGGCATCACCTATCACGTGATCAAGAAAATCGGCGTTTAAACGCGTAAGCCTTAAACAGCCACTAATTCGTTACCGTTATTTCTCCACCATACCACGTCGTTGGCAATCGGGAACTATATCACGTGATTACATTTTGATCACCCTATCATGTGATAACAAAATTTTCGCGAAATCGCGCAACACTAAAATGGCGCCATTTTCGTTTTTCCATAAATTCCGGCCCTATGACGTGGCGGTGTCGTCTCAATGACGTGACGCTGCTTTGATCACCTAACATGTGATCACAAAATTGGCAGGCATCACCTATCACGTGATCAGAAAATCAGCGTTTAAACGCGTAAGCCTTAAACAGCCACTAATTCGTTATCATTATTTCTCCACCATACCACGTCGTTGTGATCGGAACTATATCACGTGGAATACATTTGATCACCCTATCGACATTGTGATAACAAAATTTTCGCGAAATCGGCACCAACACTAAAATGGCGTAATTTTTCGTTTTTCCGCAAATTCCGGCCCTATGACGTGGCGGGCCAATCGATCTCTAACTATGACGTGATAACGCTGATCACCCTAACATGCTTGATCACAAAATTGGCGAGCATCACCTATCACGTGATCAGAAAATCGGCGTTTAAACGCGTAAGCCTTAAACAGCCACTAATTCGTTTACCGTTATTTCTCCACCATACCACGTCGTTGGCAATCGGGAACTATATCACGTGATTACATTTTGATCACCCTATCATGTGATAACAAATTTTCGCAAATCGCGCAACACTAAAATAGCGCCATTTTCGTTTTTCCGCAAAATTCCGGCCCTATGACGTAGCGGGCAATCGATCTCTATATGACGTGATAACACTTTGATCACCTAACATGTGATCACAAAATTGCTTCTGAGCATCACTATCGTGATCAGAAAATCGGCGTTTAAACGCGTAAACCTTAAACAGCCACTAATTCGTTTACCGTTATTCTCACATACCACGTCGTTGTAATCAGGGAACTATATCACGTAGTTACATTTTTGATCACCCTATATTGTGATAACCAAAATTTTTCGCGAAATCGCGCAACACTAAAATGGCGCCATTTTCGTTTTCTGGAAAATTCCGGCCTATGACGTGGCGGGCAATCGATCTCTGTAGGCATTGATAACATGCCCAGTCACCTAACATGCTGATCCACAAAATTGGCAGGCATCACCTATCACGTGATCAGAAAATCGGCGTTTAAACGCGTAAGCCTTAAACAGCCACTGAATTCGTTTTACCGTTGTTTCTCACCATACCACGTCGTTGGCAATCGAGACTATATCACGTGATTGTTTGATCACTATCATGTGATAACAAAATTGCCGCGAAATCATACAACACTAAAAAAATCGCGCCATTTTCGTTTTTCCATAAAATTCCAGCCTATGACGTGGCGGTGAATCGATCTCTATATGACGTGATAACGCTGATCACTAACAGCATGATCACAAAATTGGCGGGCATCACCTATCACGTGATCAGAAAATCCCAGCGTTTAAACGCGTAAACATAAGTTGCTTTAATTCGTTTTGCCGTTGTTCTCCACCATACCACGTCGTTGTGATGGGAACTATATCACGTGATTTACGTGCAGTCACCTATCATGTGATAACAAAATTTTCGCGAAATCGGCGCAACACTAAAATAGCGCCATTTTCGTTTTTCCGCAAATTCCGGCCTATGACGTGGCGGGCAATCGATCTCTATATGACGTGATAACACTTTGATCACTAACATGTGATCACAAAATTAGCGGGCATCACCCTGTCACGTGATCAGAAAATCGGCGTTTAAACGCGTAAATATAACAGCCACTAATTCATTTACCGTTATTTCTCCACCATACCACGTCGTTGGCAATCGGGAACTATATCACGTGATTACGTTTGATCACCCTAACATGTGATAACTAAAATTTTCGCGAAATCGCGCAACACTAAAATAGCGCCATTTTCGTTTTCCGCAAATTCCGGCCTGACGTGGCGGGCAATCGATCTCTATGTGACGTGATAACACTTTGATCACCTAACATGTGATCACAAAATTGGCGGGCATCACCTATCACGTGATCAGAAAATCGGCGTTTAAACGCGTAAGCCTTAAACAGCCACTAATTCGTTTTACGTTGTTTCTCCACCATACCACGTCGTTGGCAATCGGGAACTATATCACGTGATTACATTTTGATCACCCTATCATTATGATAACAAAATTTTCGCGAAATCGCGCAACACTAAAATGGCGCCATTTTCCCTCGTTTTTCCGCAAAATTCCGGCCCTATGACGTAGCGGGCAATCGATCTCTATATGACGTGATAACACTTTGATCACTAACATGTGATCACAAAGTGTGAGCATCACCTATCACGTGATCAGAAAATCGGCGTTTAAACGCGTAAGCCTTAAACGGCCATAATTCGTTTACCGTTATTTCTCCACCATACCACGTCGTTGGCAATCCGGGAACTATATCACGTGATTACATTTTGATCACCCTATCATGTGATAACAAAATTTTCGTAAATCATATAACACTAAATATTTTACGCCATTTTCGTTTTTCCGCAAAATTCAGCCCTATGACGTGGCGAACTGATATCGATCTCTATATGACGTGATAACACTTTGATCACCCTAACATGTGATCACAAAATTGTGAAGGCATCTCACCTATCACGTGATCAGAAAATCAGCGTTTAAACGTAAGCGCTAAACAACCACTAATTCGTTTACCGTTATTTCTCCACCATACCACGTCGTTGGCAATCGAGACTATCACGTGATTGTTTGATCACTATCATGTGATAACAAAATTTTCGCAAGAAATCTTTAACCACTAAAATGGCGCCATTTTCGTTTTTCCGCAAAATTCGGCCTATGACGTGGCGGGCAATCGATCTCTATATGACGTGATAACGCTGATCACTAACATGTGATCACAAAATTGGCAGGCATCACCTATCACGTGATCAGAAAATCGGCGTTTAAACGCGTAAGCGTAAACAGCCACTAATTCGTTTACCGTTATTTCTCCACCATACCGTCGTTGGCAATCAGGAACTATATCCGTTGATTGCATTTTGATCACCCTATCATGTGATAACAAAATTTTCGCGAAATCGCACCAACACTAAAATAGCGCCATTTTCGTTTTTACCGCAAAATTCCAGCCCCTATGACGTGGCGGGCAATCGATCTCTATATGACGTGATATTGCTGATCACCCTAACATGTGATCACAAAATTAGCGGGCATCACCTGCATGATCAGAAAATCGGCGTTTAAACGTAAGCCATAAAGCAGCCACTAATTCGTTTTACTTGTTTATTTCTCCACCATACCACGTCGTTGGCAATCAGGAACTATATCACGTGATTACATTTTGATCACCCTATCATGTGATAACAAAATTTTCATGAAATCGCTTTCAGCACTAAAATAGCGCCATTTTCGTTTTTCATAAAATTCAGCCCTATGGGCGTGGCGGGCAATCGATCTCTATATGACGTGATAACACTTTGATCACCCTAACATGTGATCACAAAATTGGCGGGCATCACCTATCACGTGATCAGAAAATCGGCGTTTAAACGCGTAAGCCTTAAGCAACCACTAATTCGTTTACCGTTATTTCTCCACCATACTACGTCGTTGGCAATCGGCAACTATATCACGTGATTACATTTTGATCACCTATCATGTGATAACAAAATTTTCGCGAAATCGCGCAACATAAGATGGCGCCATTTTCGTTTTCCGCAAAATTCCGGCCCTATGACGTGGCGGGCAATCGATCTCTATATGACTGTGATAACACTTCCAGTCACCTAACATGTGATCACAAAATTGTGAGCATCACCTATCACGTGATGAGAAAATCGGCGTTTAAACGCGTAAGCCTTAAACAGCCGCTAATTCGTTTACCGTTATTTCTCCACCATACCACGTCGTTGTGATCAGTTATATCCCGCATTGATTACATTTTGATCACTTATCATGTGATAACAAAATTTTCGCGAAATCGCGCAACACTAAAATAGCGCCATTTCAATTTTCCTGAAATTCGGCCCTATGACGTGGCGGGCAATCGATCTCTATATGACGTGATAACACTTTGATCACCCTAACATGTGATCCTGGAATTGTGGGCATCACTATCACGTGATCGAAAATCGGCGTTTAAACGCGTAAGCCTTAAACAGCCACTAATTCGTTTTACCGTTATTTCTCCACCATACCACGTCGTTGGCAATCGGGAACTATGTCACGTGATTACATTTGATCACCCTATCATGTGATAACAAAATTTCCTTGAAGTCGCGCAACACTAAAAATGGCGCCATTTTCGTTTTCACGCAAAATTCCGGCCCTATGACGTGGCGGGCAATCGATCTATATGACGTGATAACTTGCTTTGATCACTAACATGTGATCACAAAATTGGCGGGCATCACCTATCACGTGATCAGAAAATCGGCGTTTAAACGCGTAAGCCTTAAACAATACTAATTCGTTTTACCGTTATTTCTCCACCATACCACGTCGTTGTGATGAACTATATCACGTGATTACATTTTGATCACCCTATCATGTGATAACAAAATTTTCGCGAAATCGCGCAACACTAAAAAATAGCGCCATTTTCGTTTTTCCGCAAAATTCCGGCCTATGACGTGGCGAACGTCGATCTCTATATGACGTGACGCTTACTTTGATCACTAACATGTGATCACACAAAATTGTGAGCATCACCTATCACGTGATCAGAAAATCGGCGTTCAAACGCGCGTAAGCCTTAAACAGCCACTAATTCGTTTTACCGTTGTTCTCCACCATACCACGTCGTTGGCAATCGGGAACTATATCACGTGATTACATTTTGATCACCTATCATGTGATAACAAAATTTTCGCGAATCGCAACACTAAAAAATAGCGCCATTTTCGTTTTTCCGCAAAATTCCGGCCCTATGATGACGGCAATCGATCTCTATATGACGTGATAACACTTTGATCACCTAACATGTGATCACAAAATTGGCAGGCATCACCTATCACGTGATCAGAAAAGTCGGCGTTAAACGTAAGCCTTAAACAGCCACTAATTCGATTTTACCAAATTGTTCTCACCATACCGTCGTTGGCAATCGGGAACTATATCACGTGATTACATTTGATCACTATCATGTGATAACAAAATTTTCGCGAAATCGCGCAACACTAAAATAAGCGCCATTTTCGTTTTTCCGCAAAATTCCGGCCCTATGACGTGGCGGGCAATCGATCTCTATATGACGTGATAACGCACAGTCACCTAACATGTGATCACAAAATTGTGAGCATCACCTATCACGTGATCAGAAGAAATCAGCGTTTAAACGCGTAAGCCTTAAACAGCCACTAATTCGTTTTACCGTTGTTCTCCACCATTACCACGTCGTTTGGCAGTCAGGGAACTATATCGCATTGATTACATTTTGATCACCTATCGTATGATAACAAAATTTTCGCGAAATCGCACCCAACGCACTAAAATAGCGCCATTTTCGTTTTTCCATAAATTCAGCCCTATGACGTGGCGGGCAATCGATCTCTATATGACGTGATAACACTTTGATCACCCTAACATGTGATCCACAAAATTGGCAGGCATCACCTACTCCGTGATCAGAGAAAATCGGCGTTTAAACGCGTAAACCTTAACCAACCACTAATTCGTTTTACCGTTATTTCCTCCACCATACCACGTCGTTGTGATGGAACTATATCCGTGATTACATTTTGATCACCTATCAGGTAGTAACAAAATTTTCGCGAAATCGCGCAACACTAAAATGGCGCCATTTTCGTTTTTCCGCAAAATTCAGCCCTATGACGTGGCAGGCAATCGATCTCTATATGACGTGATAACACTTTGATCACCCTAACATGTGATCACAAAATTGGCGGGCATCACCTATCACGATCAGAAAATCGGCGTTTAAACGCGTAAGCCTTAACAGCCACTAATTCGTTTTACCGTTATTTCTCCACCATACCACGTCGTTGGCAATCGAACTATATCACGATTACATTTCCCTTGATCACCCCACTACGTGACAACAAAACTGAATTGCGTAACACTAAAATGGCGCTTACTTTTGTTTTTTCTCTGCAAAATTTTGGCCTTCTATGACGTGGCGGGCAATCGATTCCTATATGACGTGATAATATTTTGATCATCTTAATATGTGGATTACAACAGGCATTACTTAGTTACAGGATTGGGAAATCGGTAAAGCAAAACGCGTAAGCCTTAAACAGCCACTAATTGTTTTACCGTTATTTCTCCACCATACCACGTCGTTGGTAACGGGAACTATAATTATGTGATTACATTTCCTTGACCACCCTATCATGTGATAACAAAATGCTGCGAAATCGCGCAATACCAAAATGGCGCCATTTTCGTTTTTCCGCAAAATCGTTCCGCCCTATGACGCAGGGCAATCGATCTCTATATGACGTGATAACACTTGATCACCCTAACAGGATCACAAAATTGGCGGGCATCATCACGTGATCAGAAAATCGGCGTTTAAACGCGTAAGCCTTACCGCCACCACTCCGTTTTACCGTTATTTCTCCACCATAACCATGTCGTTGGCAATCGGGAACTACATCACGTGATTGACGATCACCCTATCAGCGTGATAACAAAATTTTCGCGAACGCGCAACACTCAAATGGCGCTACTTTCGTTTTTCCGTAAAATCTCCGGCCCCTATGACGTGGCGGGCAATCGATCTCTATATGACGTGATAACACTTTGATCACCCTAACATGTGATCACAAAATTGGCGGGCACTACGTGATCAGAAAATCGGCGTTTAAACGCGTAAGCTCAGCGCCACTAATTCGTTTTACCGTTATTTCTCCACCATACCTTCACGTCGTTGGCAATCGGGAAACGATATCACGCATTACATTTGATCACCTCATCAGCGTGATAATAAAATTTTCGCGAAATCGCGCAACACTAAAACGGCGCCATTTTCGTTTTTCCGCAAAATTCCGGCCCTATGACGTGGCGGCACCGATCTCTATATGACGTGATAACACTTTTAATCACTCCCAACATGTGATCACAAAATTGGCGGGCATCACCTATCACGATCAGAAAATCGGCGCGTTTAAAACGCGTAAGCCTTAAACAGCCACTAATTCGTTTTACCGTTATTTCTCCACCATACCACGTCGTTGGCAATCGGGAACTATATCAGCGTGATTACATTTTGATCACCCCATCATGTGATAACAAAATTTTCGCGAAATCGCGCAACACTAAAACGGCGCCATTTTCGTTTTTCCGCAAAATTCCGCCCTATGACGGCGGGCAATCGATCTCTATATGACGTGATAACACTTTGATCACCCCAACATGTGATCGCCAAAATTGGCGGGCATCACCTATCACGTGATTGTGAAAATCGGCGTTTAAACGCGTAAGCCTTAAACAGCCACTAATTCGTTTTACCGTTACTTCTCCACCATACCACGTCGTTGGCAATCGGAACTATCACGTGATTACATTTTGATCACCCTATCATGTGATAACAAAATTTTCGCGAATCGCGCAACACCAAAATGGCGCCATTTTCGTTTTTCCGCAAAATTCCGGCTCTATGACGGCGGGTACCGATTCTATGACGATAACACTTTGATCACCCTAACATGATCACAAAATTGGCGGGCATCACTTATCACGATCAGAAAATCGGCGTTTAAACGCGTAGCCTTAAACAGCCACTAATCTTTCGTTTTACCGTTATTCTCCACCATACCACGTCGTTGGCAATCGGAACTATATCACGTGATTACATTTGATCACTCTATCATGTGATAACAAAATTTTCATGAAATCGCGCAACACTAAAATGGCGCTACTTTTCGTTTTTCCGCAAAATTCCGGCCCTATGACGTGGCGGGCAATCGATCTCTATATGACGTGATAACACTTTGATCACCCTAACATGATCACAAAATTGGCGGGCATCACCTATCACGTGATCAGAAAATCGGCGTTTAAACGCGTGTTTTAAACAGCCACCAATTCGTTTTACCGTTATTTCTCCGCACCATACCACGTCGTTGGCAATCGGGAACTATATCACGTGATTACATTTGATCACCCTATCATGTGATAACAAAATTTTCATGAAATCGCGCAACACTAAAATGGCGCCATTTTCGTTTTTCCGCAAAATTCCGGCCCCATGACGGCGGGCAATCGGATCTCTATATGACGTGATAACACTTTGATCAATTCTAACATGTGATCACAAAATTGGCGGGCATCACCTATCACGTGATCAAAAATCGGCGTTTAAACGCGTAAGCCCAACAGCCACTAATTGTTTTACCGTTATTTCTCCACCATACCACGTCGTTGGCAATCGGGAATTATATCACGATTACATTTTGATCACCCTATCATGTGATAACAAAAATTTTGGCGAAATCGCGCAACACCAAAATGGCCATTTTCGTTTTTCCGCAAAATTCCGGCCCTACATCGTGGCGGGCAACTCATATGACGTGATAACACTTTGATCACTCCTAACATGTGATCACAAAATTATGGGTATCACCTATCACGTGATCAGAAAATCGGCGTTTAAACGCGTAAGCCTTAACAGCCAACTTCAATTCGTTTTACCGTTATTTCTCCACCATACCACGTCGTTGGCAATCGGGAACTATATCACGATTACATTTTTGATCACCCCATCGATAACAAAAATTTTATGAAACAAGTGCAACACCAAATGGCGCCGCTTTTTTCCGCAGAAATTCCGGCCCTATGACGTGGCGGGCAATCGATCTCATATGACGTGATAACACTTTGATCACCCTTAACATGTGATCACAAATTGCGGGCATCACCTATCACGTGATCGAAAACGGCGTTTAAACGCGTGTCATTACCACCTGTTTTTACCGTTATTTCTCCACCATACCACGTCGTTGGCAATCGGGAACTATATCACGTGATTACATTTTGATCACCCTATCATGTGATAATGTACCAAGTGAAATCGCGCAACACCAAATGCGCCATTTTGTTTTTCCGCAAAATTCCATTCCATGACGTGGCGGGCAATCGATCTCTATATGACGTGATAACACTTGATCACCCCAATATGTGATCACAAATTATGGGCATCACCTATCGATCAGAAAATCGCGTTTAAACGCGTAAGCCTTAAACAGCTACCACCCGTTTTACCGTTATTTCTCCACCATACCACGTCGTTGGCACCGGGAACTATATCACGTGATTACATTTTGATCACCCTATCATGTGATAACAAAATTCGCGAAATCGCGCAACACTCAAATGGCGCTACTTTCGTTCTTCCGCAAAATTCGGTCCCGCTTAATTTGCGGGCAATCGATTCTATATGACGTGATAACACTTGATTACTCCTAACATGTGATTGCGAAATTGCGGGTGCATCACTCTATCATTGTGATCAGAAAATCGGGAAGCTTAAACGCGTAAGCCTTAAACAGCTACTAATTCGTTTTACCGTTACTTCCACCATACCACGTCGTTGGCAATCGGGAACTATAAATACGTGATTACATTTGACTACCCTATCATGTGATAACAAAATGCGAAATCGCGCAACACCAAATGGCGCCATTTTCGTTTTTCCGCAAAATTCCGGCCCTATGACGTGGCGGCAATCGATCTCTGTATGACGTGATAACACTTTGATCACCCTAATACGTGATCACAAAATTGGCGGGCATCACCTAACACGTGATCAGAAAATCGGCTTAAAACGCGCAAGCCCGAACAGCCACCAATCGTCTCAACCGTCAACCTTTCACCATACTAATAAGCCGTTGGTACTGGAACTATATCACGATTACATTTTGACTGCCTTATTATGGATAAATAAAATTTTTTTGCGGAATTGTGTATTACTTAAATATGCCATTTTTGTTTTTCCGCAAAATTTGCCCTTACGACGTGGCGGGCAATCGATCTCTCATATGACGTGATAACACTTGATCACTCCTAACATGTGATCACAAAATTGGCGGGCATCACTTCATCACGATCAGAAAATCGGCGTTTAAACGCGTAAGCCTTAAACAGCCACTAATTCGTTTTGACGTTATTTCTCCACCATACCACGTCGTTGGCAATCGGGAACTATATCACGTGATTACATTTTGATCACCCTATCATGTGATAACAAATTTTCGCGAAATCGCGCACACTAAAAATGGCGCCATTTTCGTTTTTCCGCAAAATCTGGCCCCATGACGTGGCGGGCAATCGATCTCATATGACGTGATAACACTCCTGATCACCCTAACATGCGATCACAAAATTGGCGGGCATCACCTATCACGTGATCAGAAAATCGGCGTTTAAACGCGTAAGCTCAAACAGCCACGACCTGTTTTACTCGTTATTTCTCCACCATACCAATGTCGTTGGCAATCGGGAACTATATCACGTGATTACATTCGATCACCCTATCATGTGATAACAAAATTAGCGAAATCGCGCAACACTAAAATGGCGCCATTTTCGTTTTTCCGCAAAATTCCGCCCCATGACGTGGCGGGTAATCGATCTCTATATGACGTGATAACACTTTGACTACTCCCAACATGTGATCGCAAATTGGCGGGCATCACCTATCACGTGATCAGAAAATCGGCGTTTAACGCGTAAGCCTTAAACAGCCACTAATTCGTTTTACCGTTATTTCTCCACCATACCACGTCGTTGGCAATCGGGAACTATATCACGTGATTACATTTTGATCACCCTATCATGTGATAACAAAATTTGGCGAAATCGCGCAACACTAAAATGGCGCCATTTTCGTTTTTCCGGCAAAATTCCGGCCCCATGACGTGGCGGGCAATCGATCTCTATGACGGTGGATAACACTTTGATCACCCTAACATGTGATCGCTAAAATTGGCGGGCATCACCTATCACGTGATCAGAAAATCGGCGTTTAAACGCGTAAGCCTTAAACAGCCACTAATTCGTTTTACCGCTATTTCTCCACCATACCACGTCGTTGGCAATCGGGAACTATATCGCGGGATTACATTTCATCACTCCTATCAAGTGTGATAACAAATTATGAAATCGCGCAACACTAAAATGGCGCCATTTTCGTTTTTCCGCAAAATTCCGGCCCATGGCGGGCAACGATCTCTATATGACGTGATAACACTTTGATCACCCTAACATGTGATCACAAAATTGGCGGGCATCACCTATCACGTGATCAGAAAAACGGCGTTTAAACGCGTAAGCCTTAAACAGCCACTAATCTTGCTCTTTACCATATTTCTCCACCATACCACGTCGTTGGCAATCAAACGTATCACGTGGATTACATTTCCTTGATCACCCTATCATGTGATAACAAAATTTGCGAAATCGCGCAACACTAAATGCGCCATTTTCGTTTTTCCAAAATTCCGGCCCTGCGACGGCGTGTTAAAAAAAGGCAATTGATTTCTATATGACGTGATAACACTTGATCACTCCTAACATGTGATCAAGAAATTGGCGGGCATCACCATCACGGTGATCAGGAAATCGGCGTTTGCAAACGCGTAAGCCTGAACAGCCAATAATTCGTTTTACCGTTATTTCTCCACCATACTACCGCCGCGGGCAATCGGGAACTATATCACGTGATTACATTTTGATCACCCTATCATGTGATAACAAAATTTTCGCGAAATCGCGCAACACCAAATGGCGCTTACTTTCGTTTTTCCGCACCTGGCCCGGCGACGTGGCGGGCAATCGATCTCTATATGACGTGATAACACTTCTTTGATCATCTCTAACATGTGATCAAATTGCGGGCATCACCTATCACGTGATCAGAAAATCGGCGTTTAAACGCGTAAGCCTTAAACAGCCACTAATTCGTTTCCTACCGTTATTTCTCCACCATGTACCACGCCGTTGGCAAC
>JAKJXD010000028.1:0-18126 GCA_022985055.1 Beauveria pseudobassiana | reverse complement strand
CCAGCGTTGTTGGTCATATTGTTACTCCGTCTCTCCTTGTCGATTCCAATTACGCACTCGACCTGAAAGGGGCAACCACGGTCGCGAACCGATGTGTTGTCGCCTTGCTCACGAGTCCAGCCTTCTGGTATTTGACTTTGCCGGAGAGCCGTTTCGTTCTTCAGCTTTCCGTACTGGCCTGACTCGGCACCGCAGTTCGATTGCGTCGCGAAGAAGATCAGAACTCCATCACAGCTTTTTGGATACTTTGTAAACTCCTGTGCCTATTCCAAACCCCTGATCCTGCTGCAAGGCGTTAGTCCCAGCGTCGCCGTACAAAGTACCTAGCTAGCATATGCTTATCTTTGAGTGACATGACTTTCAGCCACAAAGTTTCGTCTTGTCGCTGCATCGATTATCCACCTGGAACAACTTGATCCTCTCCATTTCCAAGTCTGCTTCAGGGTCAAGCCTGCTGCTGGTCTCCCAACCGACGAGCACTCTTGTTTCGATTTGCAATTCGTTTTGGTTTTTCTTCAGATCGCAAATCATATTGTCGAACGTCTTCAAATTTAATCACGCGCTGTAAGATGGCTTCGTGTTGCTGATACAGCTCTCTTTTCTGTAGAAAATGACAGCTTTCAAAGCATCCGCATGTTGAGCATCCCCAGATTTCCGTGCAGAACTGGGGTGGACTTTCCTGTTCTGGGGTGACTGTGGATTACCTGCCTGCTCGAGTATTTCGCCTTCATATTCGACTAGACTTGGCATGGCCTGCTGGTCGAGAGCCATGGTGTCGTCCACCGTCTGCCCAGGCGCGCCCTGTCGTCGGCTCCATGGTGACTCTGCATGAACACTTACTTTCACCAACAGTCTTTTCGTTTGTCTCTGTATAAAGTAAAGGCTTTTCCGATTTTGCCGGAGCAGTCCTTATATGGTCGATTGGGAGCAGGAAGTCTAGCATACACAAGTTGACTGCTTCAGAGCTCGTGATACGAACAGTTCTTCGAAGATATTTTTAAAACATGCATGTGCGATAAACATTCATACCTGTATCACCTACTAGACGTCTTCATGGTGGTTCCTAAGCGCCAGCGATCTTTGCGGCTGGCGTACAGTTTAATGTCCATTGTCGTCGAACATGAGCCGCACTGTTTACACACCATGCGACGGTACAGCCGCTCTCTAACCCTTGTACAATGTGTTTTATCCTTTTGTGCGCTTGGGTCTGTACCTGGCGCTTCAGAATTTGTTTCAAGGATGCAACTTGCTTTTGGTTGAAATTTGTGAATAATCAGCGTCGCCGACTGCCAGTGTTCTGGTACGCGAATCTGTATCAGGTACCGCTTGAACGGGACCTTTATTGTGCCAATTTCCTTCTATTCCGTTATAATTAATAAGTATTGAAGCTAACTCTGTTTTCCAAAAAGGATTAAGCGCGTTGATGGAGGGTTTTGTAGCGTCTTGTTGAAGTAAGCACAGACCAACCAGTTACCGAAGCGGGCACGACGTGCTCCTCACCATGCCGACTGGCCCATTGCACGCGCCTGAGCACTGCAGGAGTCAGATAGCTTCTTTTTCGTGTCTAAATGAATATATGCATAGAATTAACTAGCCAATAACGCAACGCGCAGTAATTGTCTGGCACTGGCCATCCTGGTGCATCCCAAGCGCGATCGACCAGTTCGTGGTGAAATTTCCATTCCCCGAAGAAAGCGGTATCAGAAAAACAAGCGAGAGCAAGAAGCCGCCGTAAGAAAGTTTTGGAACTTCATAATTCTCAGATGAATAAAGCGGATAGTTCCCAGTAAGTAAGTTTGGGGCAAGTTGGTGAGGTTCAGTCCGGCGGGGGCGGTCTCATACAAGACCGGCTCCGAGAAATGTCCCCAGATCTTGCTCGAAAGTCAGGTCCTACCATGAATCAGTGACTACACCTTCACTATTGCCTTGAGCGCGATGTTGTGCACAAATTGCGCTTTGTCTGTCCGTTGGGGCTGGTCATTCACTGCAAAGTCACGCACTACTGCACAGTCGTTTTTTGAACTATGAGGCATTCGAACCACGCCAGATGGTCTGGAAGGGTGAGTCTGAAGATCAGGGTGAGGGATATCTGCCGAGATGAGTTCGCGATTGGTCAATCTACAGCTTCTATGACTAACGCGAGTTTTCGCAGGATGGTGCTCCTGTTGTAGAGTGCCCAAGATATGCAGAATCCTGTACCCTGATCAGGACTTCGACCGATCTTGAATGATGGATCGATGACGTTTGGCTTATATTCACGCGTATTTCAATGCGAGTAACTGCTTTAACTGAGAAAGCATTCGCCGGACAGATATTACAGCCTTCTTGGCCAATTCTTTGCCAAAGTCTCAGCGTGTCTGATCGATGGCACAATCGAGGCAGTCTTCGATTGTGGTTTTGTCAGACAGCCGCGTCTTCTTGTTCAAGAATGGCAGTTCGTGGATAGTTCGAAAAGCCTCAAGGGCTTTGTTGCCTTCTGACTCGACAAATTGCTCAACCTCGACATGAGAAATTTCGGACTCGAGTAGGCCAGACTGGGCGTATCCTGTCGCGGTACGAAGCATTGACGCAGCCGATGCAAAGGTTATCGCCTGCAGTAATTCAGTAGTTTGCGAAAATCCCAGAGACTGTCCCTGGCTATAAGTTTAAAGAAAACAGGTGCTACCGAGCTGGGGCCAATGATCGATTTGAACATGTGGTTAAACACCGTCGGCCTTCGACCTCTCTGTTGCCATTCGGGTTTCTTACTTCCAAGACTCGCAGGGTTCTCCATATCCAGTCGGCAAATCTGACGTGATGTGTCCGCTGGTCTTTAACACGGCCTGCGTGTAACGGCTGTGCAGTCGAGTTAAGGCATGCTAATTTAAATGACAAAGTGTCTCCGCCACTCGTTGACGATGTTGGCACATCCCCTGAGAGTCATAGTTTGAAGGCCGCGTTTGCCGCCTTTCAGTTGGGTGCAAATTCGCAAATCTGACAGACTCGTCAAAAAGAAGCGCCGTTTTATGCAGAGCTCAGATTGCGTGCAATTGAATCCTTACCCGGGAAGAATTGTGTCTGTATTCTGGGGATCGCCGACTCCCGAAACAGATGTGATGCGTGCGTGGGGTTGATCGAGTTCGTGACATATCGTCGCGAAAATGAAGATACCATGCAGGTTACCTACACAAAAAGTCGCCACTAGCCAGCAGACAACTTTTCACACCTCGGGTTCCGTTGCAACATGAACTATCGTTGAATCATGAAAAGAATTTCACATGTACAATTAAGAAAAATCTTCAGACATCGGAGTCTATAAATTAAGGGTAAAAGAGCCGGAGTTGAACAGCGGATTTTGTTACCCACTTGCCTCCTGGCTTGGAGTGCGGGGCGGTTGAATCGTGGGGCATGTGAGATGCAACTCTAGGCCACCGTCACTGACTCGTCGCTAGTCTGCAGCATACACGATTTTCCCATCTCTTCCACTTTCATGAAATTGATAGCCGACATCGCATCACTATACAGACAATAGCCATTATCTCAATCGCCACATCCGTCATCATGAAGCTACATTATATTGGTGTATGTTCGTCCTAGGCCCCGCGCCTGTATAGCAGCTGAGGCGCAAAGAAGCCGACCTGGAGCTCCTCACCGACAGATTATCCGCAACGAGAAGCCCGCACGAACTCGTCGCCGAAAAGGAAACCAGTTCATACTGGGATTCACATCGAACAAGTACGCCGCCACTTTCTCTCTCGACGACAATCTCTTCCCTCCGGCCCGGCAAAGGGGGTGACGAGCCGAGCGGATCCTCCGCTAACCGACCTCTAGTTATGGCGAATTCATGACATTGTTCGCAAAGACGGTCGCCGAGCGCACGCGACCGGGCCAACGCCAGATGTCGAAGAGCAAGGTAAATCTTGACCAATCCCGCCCGGGCATTGGAAGACGATGGCAGGGTTGCGTAACACGGGTCAGATACCGTCGATTCCCTCACCAAACAGATTACACTTTCCACGCCTACGCTCGCTCAGAGGGGCATCTGGTGGCATCATCTCGGATCACCAGTATCCCGCGCTCGTCGCCCATCAGGTTCTCAGTAAGGTCGTCGACGAGTTCGCCAAGAACCCGCGCTCGTCGTGGTCCAGCGGCCAGCCGACGCTGGTCATGCCGGAGCCTGGCGACTACCCGCATCAGGATCTCAGCAGGCCGATAGCATTATGAAGATCCAAAAGAGCTCGATGAAAAGATTGTGCTGCACAAGACCATCGAGAGCGTCCTGCAGCGCGGCGAAAAGATCGACGACCTGTAAGATGACGGCCTGAGCGCTCAGAGCAAGATGTTTTATCGTACGTCATTCCTCCTTTTTGTTTGGCTTTATTTAAATTAGCCGCGGCAATGTTTGGGGCTAAATGTTGACATGATCTTTACAGAACAAGCCAGAAGCAAAACTGTGCTGCATCTTGATGTAATTGAGGGGGTACAGGTAGATCCTTTTTTATGTTGGATACGGAACTGTTTCAGATTCCATTATTCCACCCTGCTTTCCGCGTCGGGTACCATGCTGTCACTTTGCAGTTACGGCAGACATTTACAAGCATTACGCACTTGCTCAGTTCTTTTGGCAGCTTTTTGCCGGGTTTATTATTTACGAGAAAAAGAAAAACATCTGAGTCCGATAGACTTTGTTTTACAGCAGCACTGTAGTTAATATTACGAGGAAGAAATCTGGAATACGAGCAGAAAGAGAAAGAGACTTTGGCCTTGTGTATCATATCTATGCGTATATGTGTGTTATGCGTACCGTCGCTCCTGAAAAAGACCAAGACTGATAAAGGGAAAGAGAAGCAGAAACAGAGAGTAGAGAAGAAGAGTTCCGCCAGCGGATGATGACATGAAGACAAAATAGTGATGCGCCGAGGCGGCTGAAAATCTTTAGGAAGAAAAGTATATGGTCGTTAGAGATCGTGATGTTGTTGTGTTGTATTGTCATGTCCAAAGAGGAAAGAGGTCCTTCAGTTGTGACTTGCGAGGGGCGAGGATCCAGCCTTATAAGGGACAACCATGAGAGGGGGTTGCCCATGTTATGCATGGGGCCATCGTGCCCGTTTCATCTCGAAACACTGCCCAGACACCCATTTTGAAATCCAAAAAGACGATTTCCGAGGAGCAAACAACCCAAACGGTGTCCGGTCCGCACACTTCCGTCCCTATTGGCTTGGGGCTGGCCGCGGTGGTGGTCATTTCTGCCGCTTCACGCGCCCTCAATCGTCACCTGCTCGCCCGCGGTACATAAGCGTCGGCGAGGCGGAGGACTCGCCGGCCTGTTCGCGGTCGGGGTGGATGTGACGCAGTGGGCGTGGCTGTCTTGGTCTCGGCGATGCGCTTGCCGTCGTCGAGGGAGACGGCTTCGCGGCCTGATGTGCTGGTTGGCGCGGGCGCGGTGGCGCTCGCGCTTGTGCAGCGGCTCCAGCAGCTGGCCGCGCGAGATGCTGATTTGCGCGCAATGACACTTCGGCGGCAATCCGAGCGCTCTTCCACGCTCGCGGGCTTGGGGTTCGGCTTGGGCTTCTGGCGCGGCGGCGGCGGCGCAGTTTGCGCGAGCTGCGCAACGACGTGGAGCGGCAGGGTATGTCGATTGCTTGGCCGGCGGCATCATCGTGTAGACTGGCGTCGCAACGTTGCTGTTGCCAGCCGCTGCCGCCGCCGCCGCCGCCATCGGGAAGACGACGGCTAGAGCACGGCGGAGGCGAGAGGGCGGTGGCGGTTTCTCGCTCCGTGGTGTGCCGAAGTAAGGGCTGTGGATCGACTCAACCGATGGCTTGTGAAATTTTGAGGCAGAAGACGACGGCCCTCGCCGTCTGGACTAGAGAAATCATTATCTGGCGACAAGAGATGCTCCGGGAGAGTCGGTTTGGCCTCTGGCGAAGGCGCCCGGCGATTGGCTGGCAATCATGGGAAACGTATTGATCGCAGTCTTAGAGGCACGATATTGATATCGGATGCTGAGTCTTCTGCCGACGGCTGAGCTATCGGCGTGCGAATCGGTGTCGCGATGGCGAAGTAGTCGTCGAGACCGTTGCACCTGAAGAGTGCCTTCGGCTGTCGTCGCTGGCTCTTGATCCTGGCAAGCGTCGCTCGCCGACGCGCCAGCAAATTGCTTGCCGATTGTTGCTGCTTCTCAATTAGCTTCAAACACATCACCAGGCGCTCGAAGCCGATGTCAGAATCTCGACATCCAGCATGTCTGGCTGGCCAGGCGTCCACGCCAGTGTTTGCTGCTTGTCGCCACTTTGAGGTTGCATCTGAGGATCGGTCAGCATGCGCTCCGGAAGCGGTTTTTGCTTCTTCAGCTTCGCAGCATCTGCCGAGCTCGATTGGCACTCGCACTAGACGCCGGTAGGAACAGAAGGAGAAGGGGCTGAGTCGAAGGAGTACCGCTGATGTGAGTTGGCGCGGCCAGGTCTGCGCATGGCCGGAGAATAGTTGGTGCCGCCATTGTTCGAGTTTATTCGTTTTGATTTTTGAACGACCGAGAAACGGTAGGCGCTTGATATCGAGCGAGAGAGGCCCGCGGCTTTAGATTGTTGTTAGCATGGCGGCCGGGGACGTGATGGCTTGTCAGTCCGGGGAACCACGTTAGTCTTGGCCGGGCATAAGCGCCAAACCGTGGACTTCCCAAGGCTACGCCAATGCCATGATTGTTATTATCCATAGGAAATTGAGAGAGAACTTGATTGTTCTGCGTTGAGCGAGCTCCCGGCAGCCATGATATCGAGTAATAGGTGTCTTTGTCACCGTTTGTCAGTCAGGTGGAGGTATAAGCGGCGGGTATTAAGCCAACATGCTAGCGGAGATGAGCGATGACTGGAGAGTTGGCAAGTGAAAAACAAAGATGATCTGTTTTGGCGAAAGGAAATTATAGAAGAGGAGTGGGAGGGGGCCACACGATGAATCGAGCAAAGCGGTGACACTTGTGTGCAGAGAGGTAAGTTTGCAGCCGTGGGCTTGTCATGCAAGATTCCAAAGAAAACCGCGGCACGTACGTCAAGGCTAACAAGCGGTAACAGCAGGAGCAGCAAGGCAGTTAGAGATGAAGAAGAAATGCACACGCTTTCATGCCAAGTTTAAATATACAGATGATTCCCAAGGAATAAAAATGGGCAGGGGTTTAAAGCATCCCCCCAAGGGTGACGCAGTGACTGTCTCGATTCATTTACATGACAAAGACGATGGGCAGCATGGGGCGCGTAAACAAAAGCCCGCGCCGTATCGATGATCGGCACATTACTTTTTGAAGGGGCCCGGCCTGCAGCATGCCCAGAAATGGAAAACTGAGTTTCTAGTCCCATCCCTGAGCTGAGCGGACGCCTGTCCCCGCGGCGGGATGGCAATAAGGGAGCGAAATTTGTGTGTTGAAGAACGTTTGAGCGTTTAATTCTGAGTTTAAGTATGGAATAAATAAAGTGCAAGAATAGGGAAGAATAGGAAAGAGGGGGTGGGCGGGTGTACAGACGATTTCATAGCGTCAAGTAACGACGAGCAAGAATGTATGGATGAAAGAGCGGAAAGGAGAGTTTAATGCAACAATGATTTAGACTGTGCTTGCCTCGGCACGGGATCTCCCCCTCCCTTTTGGTCTGCTTTCCCACCAACGTTTCAGATTTTGACTCGCCGCCCACAGCATGTCGCGCATGTTTGCACAAGACTAGACCCAACCCCAGAGTAGAAAGGATGGAATAAAAATGTCGGGGAGGGGCTCGCTAATAAGTACTTTGCCTAATGAAGAATACGAAAATCGTAATTAATGGGGAGCCGTTTATGTTGCTTATTGATGAGGCTGGCTTGTGCATGAACGACGATCTTTTTATGTTTCAGTGACTGTCCATCATCACATCTTGGGACGCATCCTTTGGCAGAGACACGGCAAATTGTCTCGCCAAAAAACATGACGTGAACTGCATATTAATGGTACGGGTCTTAAAGGATCTCCAGTCACCCCTCCAATATTAGAATCGGTATCATAATCTGCATCCTTCGGTTGCGAGTCGACAACCAGCAAACCACCAACAAGACGATCCACTGCCATCGAGGCCCAACAAGCGGTGCCTGTTTGAGATTAATAAGGTCAGCCTCTGCAAATCCAAGAAAGTCGAATAGCTGAGTTCCGACAGCCTCAGTTGCCTTCTTTTAAATGGGTAATTGAGGCTGTCGGAACCAGCCATTCGACTGCTTTACCTGGTAGAGGCTGACCCCTTGTATTAATCTCAAATGTACCGCTTGTTGGGCCTCGTGGCGGTGGATCGTCTGTTGGTGGTTTGCTGGTTGTCGACTCGCAGCAGAGGATGCAGATTATGATACTGATTCTAATATTGAGGGTGACTGGAGGATCCTTTAAGACCCCGTGCCGTATGCAGTTTCACGTCATATTTTTTTGGCGAGACAATTTGCCGTGTTCTTGTCAAAGGATGCGTCTCAAAGAGATGTGATGATGACAGTCACTGAGCATAAAAGGTCGTCGTTCATGCAAGCCAGCCTCATCAATAAGCAACATAAACGGCTCCCCATTAATTACAGTTTTTTCATTCTTCATTTATAGGCAAAAGTACTTATTAGCGAGCCCCCTCCCTGACATTTTTTATTCCATCCTTTCTACTCAGTTGGGTCTAGTCTTGCAACATGCGCGATATGCTGTGGGCGGCGAGTCCAAAAATCTGAAACGCTGGTGGGAAAGCAGACCAAAAGGGAGGGGGGGAGATCCGTGCCGAGGCGGCTGGTCTAAATCATTGTTGCATTAAACCTCCTTTCCGCTCTTTCATCCAAGGTTTGCCTCGTCGTTAATTGACGCTCTATGAAATCGTCTGTACACACCTGCCCACCCCCTCTTCCCTATTCTTCCCTTTATTCTTGCACTTTATTTATTCCATACTAAACTCAGAAGTGCAACGCTCAAACGTTCTTCAACACACAAATTTCGCTCCCTTGACCTGCATCCCGCCGCGGGGACGAGCGTCCCGCCCAGCTCCAGTAGGGATGGGACTAGAAACTCTGCTTTTTCCATTTCTGGGTACGCTGCAGGCCAGGCCCCCTTCAAAAAGTAATGTGCCGATGTCGATACGGCGCGGGCTTTGCCTGCGCGCGCCGCGCTGCCCATCGTCTTTGTCATGGAATGAATCGAGACCCAGTCTGTGTCACCCTTTGGGGGATCTTTAAACCCCTGCCCATTTTTATTCCTTGGGAATCGTCTGTGTATTCCAAACTTTGGCATGAAAGCGTGTGCATTTCTTCATCTCTAACTGCCTGCTGCTCCTGGGTTATTTACTGCTTGTGCAGCCTTGACGTATATGTGCATGCCGCGGTTTCTTTGGAATCTTGCATGACAAGCCCGGCTGCAAACTTACCTCTGCACGCACACAAGTGTCACTGCTTTGCTCGATTCATCGTGTGGCCCTCTCCCACTCCTCTTCTATAATTCTTCGCCAAAGCAGCATCTACCTTTGTTTTTCCCTTTGCCAACTCTCCAGTCACTCATCTCCGCTAGCATGTTGGGCTTAATACCCGCCGCTTATACCCTCCACCTGACTTGACAAACGGTGACAAAGACACCTATTACTCGATATCATGGCTGCCAGAGCTCGCTCAACGCAGAACAATCAAGTTCTCCAATTTGCGGATAATAACAACAATCATGGCATTGGCGTAGCCTGGGAAGTCCACGGCTGGCGCCCGCCAAGACCCCAGCATGGTTCCCGGACTATGACAACCATCACGTCCCCGGCCGCCACTGTGACTGAGCAGCAGCAGCAGCAGCAACAACAACAATCTGCGCCACGGGCCTCTCTCGCTGATATCCAAGCGCCTACCGTTTCTCGAAGCTGTTCAAAATCAAACGAATAAACTCGAAACAATGGCGGCACCAACTATTCTCGGCCATGCGCAGACCCTGGCCGCGCCAACTACATCAGCGGTACTCCTTCGACTCCAGCCCCTTCTCCTTCTGTTCCTATGGCGTCTAGTGCGAGTGCCAATCGAGCTCGACCAGATGCTGCGAAGCTGAAGAAGCAAAAAACCGCTTGAGCGCGCTCTTGACCGATCCTCGATGCAAACTCAGTGGCGACAAGGCAAACACTGGCGTGGGACGCCTGGCCAGCCAGGCTTATGCTGGATGTCATATTCCTGACATCAGCCGAGCGCTACAGTGTCATGTTTGAAAGCCTAATTGAGAAGCAGCAACAATCGGCAAGCACTGCTGGCGCGTCGGCAGGCGACGCTTGCCAGATCAAGGCCATTAGCGACGACAGCCGAAGAGCACTTCTTCGAATTGGGTAACGGTCTCGACGAGCGCTACTTCGCCATCCGCGACACCGATTCGCACGCCGATAGCCCAGCCGTCGGCAGAAGACTCCAGCATCCGATATCAATATCGTGCTCTAAGACTGCGATCAAATACGTTTCCATGATTGCCAGCCAATCGCCACGGGCGCCTTCGCCAGAAGACCAAACCGATTCTCCCGAGCATCGCTCTTGTCGCCAGATAGCCAGTTTTCTAGTCCCAGACGTGAGGGCCGTCGTCTTCTGCACTCAAAATTTCATTGCCAAGCCATCGGTTGAGTCGATCCACAGCTTCTTACTTCTGGCATTACCACGGAGCGAGAAACCGCCAATGCCCTCGCCTCCGCCGTGCTCTAGCCGTCGTCTTCTGATGGCGGCGGCGGCGGCGGCGCGGCAGCAGCAGCAACGTTGCGACGCCAGTCTACACGATGATGCCGCCGGCCAAGCAAATCGACATACCCTGCCGCTCCACGTCGTTGCGCAACTCGCGCAAGCTGCCCGCCGCCGCCGCGCCAAGCCTGCCGAACCCCGCCCGCGAGCGTGGAAGAGGCGCTCGAGACGCCGCCGAAGTGTCCATTGCGCGCCAAATCAGCATCTCGCGCGGCCAGCGCCGGGTTTCCTGGAGCCGCTGCACGAGCGCGAGCGGCTGCCGCGCCCGCGCCAACCAGCACATCAAGGCCGCGAGCCAAATCTCCTCGACGACGGCAAGCGCATCGCCGAGACTCAGACGGCCACGCCCACCGTCATCCACCCTGACCGCGAACAGGCCGGCGAGTCCTCCGCCTCGCCACGACAGCACATGGCTCGCCGGAGCGAGCAGGTGATTACTGAGGGCGCGTGAAGCAGCAGAGAAGACAGCGCGGGCCACCGCGGCCATCGCGGCCAGCCCCAAGCCAATAGGACGGCAATAACGGGACCCGACACCGTTTTGGGTTGTTTGCCCTCGGAAATCGTCTTTTTTGATTTCCAAAATGGGTGTCTGGGCAAAGTTTCGAGATGAAACGAGCACGATGGCCCCATGCATAACATGGGCAACCCTCTCATAGTTTGTCCCGCCTAGGCTGGATCTCCGCCCTCGCAAGTCACAACTGAAGGACTCCTCTTCCTCTTTGACATGACAATAACACAACAACATCACAATGATCTACAACGACCATATACTTTCTTCTAAAGTGATTCATTTTCAGCCGCCTCGGCGCATCACTATTTTGTCTTCATGTCATCATCCGCTGGCGGAACTCTTCTTCTACTTCGTTTCTCTCTTTCTTCCTTTATCAGTCTTGGTCTTTTTTCGGGAGCGACGGTACGCATAACACACATATACACCCTTAGATATGATACACAAGGCCAAAGTCTCTTTTCTCTTTCTGCTCGTATTCCAGATTTCTTCTCGTAATATTAACTATAGTGCTGCTGTAAACAAAGTCTATCGGACTCGACTGGGTGCTTTCGACTTGGCGCTCGGTACGGGCAACAAGCGGTTAAGCTCAACTCCACGCTCATCATGAAGCATGTGAACCTCATCAATAATCCAGTAGGCGCACTTTTTGGAACGAGCTCCAGTGTCTCCGGTGCGCTTTTCTGAAGCAACGACATCCCGCTTTTCTGGTGTGTGACAATGATTTGCATCTGGATAATTTCGGACTTTGTGGGCGCATATCTCAGTATATTCTCGGCACTTGATACCGAGCCATACCGCAAGACGCTTGCCGAGCTTTATAACGCTTCAGCGGCAAGAGCAACTTCATGGGCTGCTATACTCTAATCTTGAAGTCTTCCAGATTGACGCTTGAATTCTGTAGCAGCAGTGTCTTCCATAAGGTTAGGAAAAACATGCTGGCCGATCGTATGGAGGATTGTGGTGACTGCAGCATCGGTTTTACCCGCACCAGGCAGGGCGCAGATGAGCATGTTTTCATGGTCTTGTACGCGACCCAGGATAAACGAGACTCTGCATGCGGTTGACGCCTTGTAGCCCTTGAAGAAGTGCTGGCAGAGACCGTCAGTCTTCAACGCTTGATCGCTTCTGGCCAGGGCCGGAGTTTGCCCTTGGCGCCAGCCAGATAGGTACTCTTTCATATTTATCGAATTGCTTTCTCTCACTGCCTGCCGGAAGAATATATTTTACCTGCATAGCTGAGTGTGTTCCGGCGCTATGAGACTTACCTTATACGATATGGGTATTCGTCTCAACGCGAGAAGCAGGGCAGGAAGCGTGCTTTTTTATGCTCATAATCTTGACGGCGCAGCTGCTCGTCGCGCTCGGCTCTGGATAGCAACAGCAAACCAGTAGAAGCGGTCACCAGTCGACACACACAACGGCTTTGCACTCGACACTGATTTCGTCCTTGTGCGCAAACGATTCGATGATGAAGTCGAGATCGTCAAATCCGACAGAGGTCTGTCAAATCTATTTTGCAGCTCCTCGTCAGGTTTTAGAGCTGATGGCATGAGAACTCTGCGCCTCAAACACGTCTTCTGAAGTCCATTCTTGGACGCAATTGCGTACCTTGTTTGCAGCCAGACGTGATGTCGTATCCGCCGTTTGCTGGGGAGCGCAGCATCCGCTTCGACAAGGTCGCTGCTGTATTCGATCACTTATAATCGTCAGAAATCAAAATCTGAACATCTGACCACTGTTGCCTGATGAATCCCTCAGGAAATCGCGTCGTGGAAATCGGTCTCGATTGGCCTGGTAGGGAACCTGGTAGGTTGAGGCTGGCAATGGCAGCTTGCATCGCCTCAATTGCTGTCGCCACTCTGCTTCTGTTTCCTGAGCCATGGTGTCGTCTTGTGTCGGAGGGATAAGTTTGGGAGCGTTTCAGCCGATTCAGGGTCGATTGGTTTGTGCTGCAATTTGAACGATCAGAAGTCCAGGAGTAAATCAACGTATCCGCCTCCAGTTTCCTTAGGAAGGTCCTCATGGCTCGCCTTTGTCGATGCAGTCAGCCTGGTGAGGTGGGGGAGTCATACCGCCTTCTGCCCCACGTAATTCAAGCTTGACAGCATGCCCCGCCCCGCTGTCAGAAGCTTGGCGGGTTTTCGATTATGATGAGTTCGATGATGCTGGTAATTTTGAAATGGAAATGAAATGATTCAAAGAGTCAGATTTGCTTTTCAGGCACTATTGGTATCGGAAATGTGCGACAACGCTAAATTACAAGGATGATGATGCAGATTTGCTAAGGCACCCAATCGAAAAGGAAGCATCCCACCAACGCCGGGAAAAAAGGGAAAAAATCGAGACGTATCCTGCGTAATTTTGCGATCAGTTACCCCCTCAATTACATCAAGATGCAGCACGAGTTTTGCTTCTTGGCTTGTTCTGTAAAGATCATGTCAGCATTTAGCCCCCAAACATTGCCGCGGCTAATTTAAATAAAGCCAAACAAAAAGGAGGGCCAACGTACGATAAAACATCTTGCTCTGAGCGCCCAGGCCGCCTGGCCACCAGGTCGCCAATCTTTCGCCGCGCTGCAGGACGCTTCCTGATGGTCTTGTAGTAACACAATCTTGGTTTCATCGAGCTCCTTTTGACCATAATGCTATCGGCCTGCTGGGGATCCTGATACTTCATGAGGTAGTCCTTGAGCTCCGGGTGCATGACCAGCGTCGGCTGGCCGCTGACCACGACGAGCGCGGGTTCTTGGCGAGGAACTCGTCGACGACCTTGCTGAGAACCTGATGGCGACGAGCGCGGGATACTGGTGATCCGGATGATGATGCCGCAGATGCTCTCTGAGCGGCCGTAGGCGTGGAAAGTGTAATCTGTTTGGTGAGGGAGCCGGACGAGTATCAGCGCCCGTGTTACGCAACTACCCATCGTCTTCCAATGCGGGCCGGGATTGGTCAAGATTTACTCTTGCCTTCGACATCCTGGCGTTGGCCCGGTCGCGTGCGCTCGGCGACCGTCTTTGCGAACAATGTCATGAATTATGGCTAGAGGTCGGTTAGCGGAGGGATCGCTCGCCTGTCACCCCCTTTGCCGGGCCGTAGGAGGGGGAAGAGATTGTCGCTGAGAGAGAGAGTGGCGGCGTACTTGTTTCGTGTGAATCGAGAGTAAGTATGAACTGAGTTCCTTCGGCGACGAGTTCGTGCGCGGGCTCTTTCTTCGTTGCGATAATCTGGTCGACGGGGAGTGAGCCCAGGTCAGCTGTGCGCACGCCTCGGCTGCTATACGGGCGCGGGCCTAGGACGAACATACACCAACAGGCCATCATGATGACGGATGTGGCGATTGAGATAATGTGTGTCTGTATAGTGATGCGATGTCGGCTATCAATTTTTGAAGATGGAAGAGATGGGAAAATCGTGTATGCTGCAGACTAGCGACGAGTCGGTGACGGTGGTCAGAGCTGCATCTCGTCACATGCCCCATGATCTGAAAAACCCACCCTCCAAGCCAGGAGGCAAGTGGGTAAACAAAAATCCGCTGTTCAACCTGCCCGGCTCTTGTACTTCAATTTGGTGACTCCGATGTCTGAATTTTTTCTTAATGTACATGTGAAATTCTTTTTCATGATTCAAATTGATAGTCTGGTGTTGCAACCGGAACCGAGGTGTGAAAAAAGTTGTCTGCTGGCTAGTGGCGACTTTTGTGTAGGTAACCTGCATGGTATCTTCATTTTTCATGGATGATATGTCCCTGAAGACTCGATCCAACCTCTACGCACGCATCACATCTGTTTTCCGGAGTCGGCAGATCCCCAGAATACAGAATAATTCTTCCCGGGTAAGGATTCAATTGCACGCAATCTGAGCTCTACTCAAACAGCGCTTCTTTTTGACCGAGTCTGTTTGAATCTTACTGAATTGCACCCAACTGAAAGGCGGCAAACGCGGCCTTTTCTGACTATGGTTTCAGGATGTGCCAACATCGTCAACGAGTGGCGGAGACACTTGTCATTTAAATTAGCATGCCTTAACTGACTGGGTACGCCGTTACATACCAGGCCGTGTTAAAGACCAGCACACATCGTCAGATTTGCCGACTGGATATGGAGACCCTGCGAGATCTTTGAAATCAGAAACCCGAATGGCAAACAGAGAGGTCGAAGAGCTGACGGTGTTTAACCACATGTCTAAATCGATCATTGGCCCCAGCTCGGCAGCACCTGTTTTCTTTAAACTTGAAACAGCCCAGACAGTCTCTGGGACTCGTAAACTACTGGATTACTGCCAGCGATAACCTTTGCATCGGCTGCATCAGTAAGCTGTACCGCGACGGATACGCCTTGATCTGGCCTACTCCGAGTCCGAAATTTCTCATGTCCGAGGTTGAGCAATTTGTCGATCCAGAAGGCACGAAAAGCCTTGAAGGCTTTTTCGAACTATCCATACGAACTGCTGTATTCTTGGAATAAGAAGACGCAGCTGTTCGACAAAACCACAATCGAGACTGCTCGATTGTGCCATCGATCAAGACACGCTGGAGACTTGGCAAAAGAATTGGGCCAAGAAGGCTGTACATTCGTCCGGCGAATGCTTTCGTTAAAGCAGTTACCCGCATTGAAATACGCGTGAATATAAGCCAAACGTCATCGATCCATCATTCAAGATCGGTCGAAGTCCTCAGTCAAGGGTACAGGATTCTCAAAAGTATCTTGACACCTACAACAGGGTCATCCTGCGAAAACTCGCGTTAGTCGCCAGAAGCTGTAGATTGACCAATCGCGAACTCATCTCGGCCAGATATCCCCAACCTCGATCTTCAGACTCACCCCTTCCAGACCATCCTGGCGTGGTTCGAATGCCCTATGTTCAAAAACGACTTCTGTGCAGTAGTGACTTTGCGGGTGAATCACGACCGGCCCCAACGGGTTGCAGACAAAGCGCAATTTGTGCACAACATCGCGCTCAAGGCAATAGTGAAGGCGTTTAGTCACTGATTCATGGTGGTGACCTGACTTTCGAGGCAAGATCTGGGACATTTCTCGGAGCCGGTCTTGTATAAGAAGACGAGACTGCCTCGCCGACTGAACTCACCACCCTGCCCTAAACTTACTTATGAACTATCCGCTTTTATTCATCTGAGAATTATGAAGTTCCAAAACCTTCTTATTGGCGGCTCTTGCTCTCGCTTGTTTTCTGATACCGCTTTCTTCAGGGAATGGAAATTTCACCACGGGGAACTGGTCGATCGCGCTTGGGATGACCAGGGATGGCCAATTACCCGAACCAATTACTGCGCGTTACGTTATTGGCTAGTTAATTCCGCCATGCATATTCATTTAGACGCGAAAAAGCAAGCTATCTGACTCTTGCAGTGCCTGTATGCGTAATGTACAGTCGGCATGGTGAGAGTTAATGTCGTGCCGCTTCAGTAGCTGGTTGTCTGTTGGCACTTCAACAAGACACGCTACAAAAACCTCCATCAACGCGCTTAATCCTTTTGAAAACAGAGTTAGTTTCAATACTAAGCACTATAACGGAATAGAAGGGAAATTGGCACAATAAAAGGTCCTGCTCAAGCGTGTCTATCATGGATTCGCGCTCAAGAAAGCCTCAAGTAGGTCGGCGACGCTGATTATTCTAGAATGTTCAATAAAAAGCAAAGTTGCATCTTGAAACAATTGTAGGCGCAGGTACAGACCGCGCACAAGGATAAAATACATTGTACAAGGGTTAAGAGGCGGTTGTGTACCGTCATGCAGGTAAGCAGTGCGGTCATGTTCGACGACAATGGACATTGAAACTGTACGCAGCCGCAGATCGCTGGCGCTTAGGAACCACCATGAAGACGTCTAGCAGAGTGATACAGGTATGAATGTTTATCGCACATGCATGTTTAAAAATATCTTCGAAGAACTGTTCAGAATACGAGCTCTGAAGCGGTCAACTTGTGTATGCTAGACTACTGTTCTAACGACCATATAAGGACTGTGCCTCCGGTCGTCAGAAAGCCTTTACTTTATACAGATATCAAAACGAAAAGATCTGCTGAGGAGAAAGGTGTTCATGCAGAGTCACCATGAACTCCTGACGACGGGAGCGCGCCTGGGCAGACGGTGGACGACTTCCTTACTTGCGGCTCTCGACCAGCAGGCCATACCAAGTCTAGTCGAATATGAAGAGAACTCCGGCATCACCGAGAGCAGGCGAGTAATCACAGTCCACCAGAACAGGAAAGTCCACTCCCAGTTCTCAGCACGAAATCTGGGGATACTCCAACATGCGGATGCTTTGAAAGCTGTCATTTCTAAGGAAAAAAAGAGCTGTATCAGCAACACGAAGCCATCTTACAGCGCGTGATTAAATTTAAAGATTGAAAACGAGCTGGGCATGATTGCGATCAGCGAAAACAAAACGAATTGCAATCGAAACAAGGAGTGTTTGCCGGCTGGGGACAACGCAGCAAGGCCGCGACCCCACAGACTTGGAAATGGAGAGATCAAGTTGCTCCAGGTGGATAATCGATGCAGCGACAAGATGAAGCAACAGCTGAAAGTCATGTCATCAAAGATAAGCATATGCTAGCTAGGTACTTTGTACGGCTATCGCTGGGACAGGATCAGTCAACAGGCTTTGGGAGTTATGTATGATCCAAAGACTAACTGGACATGGGGCGTGGCAGAAACCTCCTCTGAGAAAACAATACAGCAGTGGAGTTCTGATGTTTATGACGAATTGAAGACTCAGGAGCACATCCAGGCCAGGCTTAAAAATGAAGAACTAAAACGGCCTCCGGCAAAGTCAATATCAGAAGAGGGCTGACCGTGAGCAAGGCGATAACTTTATCGGTTCGCGACCGTGGTTTGCCTTTCAGGTCGGTTATTGCGGAATCGACAAGGAGAGACGAGGTAAATAAATATATGA
>JAKJXD010000022.1:10000-17500 GCA_022985055.1 Beauveria pseudobassiana | reverse complement strand
GCCCAAATGGGAATGGACTAAGGTTATGAACTTATAATCTATAATCTGATGATCGAGTCGATTCCATGATTATAAGTTCATTCCATACTGACCAGACCGGAATAAGGTTATATACATTCTCATTAAGAGAAGGGGTCATTCGAGCGTATCTAAATAGATACTATGTTTACATAGGATCCCTACGCGTCGTTACATTCCATTTAGGATTAGAATAGGCGAAATTGACCTACTTTTTACATATCTTCTCGTTATTAGGGACCTATCTTCACCTCTTTGGTTGACTTCTATTGAATCGAGAACAGATTTGATTATTCATCTTTTTGATATAATATATATTAATATATATATAAGGCATCCTCCGATAATTCAAATCTAAGCAAATTAGATGTCCGACTCGCTCATATATGACATGACCGATCAATAGAAATACTCAATACCCACCCTTTTGTCATCATATATTCAATACCTTACTAGATAGATATCATATATTTATGGAATACGATTCACTTTGAAGATGCCTTGTGGTGAAATGGTAGACACGCGAGACTCCAAAATCTCGTGCTAAAGAGCGTGTGGAGGTTTGGGAGTCCCTCTGGCGCACATAATATTGGAAATGGAATAAGCCCGGGCAGCGGATCGCGAAATATTGGCGATCTTCTATCTAATGAATTTGGGAGGGGGAGTCCGCTTGAAATCGTCCGTCCCTGCGCCCTGCAGTATAGGATTCAACAGGGGAATCACACAAGGGTAGATTGATACAATCTAAAACCTCTACAGGAAAAGCCCCCGTAACCCGGCAGATTCAAGCATACATTACATAGTCCGTTTTAGGGATTATGATTCTACCCATTCAGTGACTTCACTGGATGACGTTACCAAATTGTACTATCGGGTCGGGTGAATTAATAGACGCCTGGCGGCATTCCAGCCTTCCTTCTCCTTTCAGGACCTATCCTAAAGAGAATCCAGTACTTCTTGGTCGTGAATATCTGAATAGCGAACTAATTCCGTGGATATCTTTATTTCTGAACAAAACAATTAATTAGGCTCGGTCAACTGGAATGTGTCTTATCTATATAGGGGACTTCCAATTGAGAAGATCTTATCGACCTGAGACGAAGAGAAAGGTTCATCTATTTTATTTAGTTATTCACTAGTTGATTCGTTATTGAAACAGATAGCAATACAATTTAATCCGACAGTGCATTTTGATTTTCCAATGGATTTCCATCTTTATTAATGGAAATTCTTTGATGTAGTGAGTAATAGCTCCGGCTGTTGCTGTTCAAGAATCTTTGTTTAGGCAGTCTTCATACCATCCATACATAGTGTTTGATCTGATTTCACCTTCCATGTTTCAGTAGTAGCATATTGTTCCATGGAGCTATGGAAGAAACAGGTGTTTATACAACTCTACCACCCAGTCAATTCCGTTCCACTTAATCCCTATTTCATGGCCACATATCTTTCCGGCTAAGTAATGGGAAACCCTTCTCCTGTTACATTACATGAATCCATTTTCTCATTTCATCCGAGAAAAGCCATCTTTTTCAACAATGTCTTTGTCATTCAATCAATAGTTCCAGATATGAACAGATTTGGATAAATACTGATAACTCTCGGATCGAGTATTGTGGAACGGAAAATCCATTAGATAATGAACTATTGGTTCTAAGCCATCTCTGCGCTGAATCAACAATTCAGCGTTTTCTTGCGTATTCTTGATAAACCAGCGTTTATATATAGATGTAGGAGGATCCGTTTGGGAAGTTAAGAAGCCCCTTTGATATCTCTTTCATCTTGCAAAGAATTCTCGATGAAAACACAGAGACAAAGGGTTGATCTTGAATAGGAAAAAGAGTGGATCTGCGGGGTCCTAAATGAATTGGCTTATTCTAAAAGCCTTGTTCTTTGGAAGACCTATCTCGTCTCTGGTACTGCATGGTTCCGCTCTCTGCAAGAACTCCGAATCATTCTCTTGAAGCTCATACTTTTCATCATAAATGATCCGCTTGCCCTGAAATGACTCCGGCCGAATAGGAAATCCCAATTCATTAGGTACTGATACAATCAAATAGAAAGACCCCGAGGCCATATTCTTAGGCCTCCAACCATGTGTGATTGAATAAATCCTCCTCTATCTGTTGCGGGTCGAGAATCCTTCTCCTTCCCCTTCTTCAAACTCCGATTCGTATTTTTCAGAGAAATCTCTGATCAACGATAGAACAAGATCCATCTGCATCATATATAAGGGATCCCTTGGTTCGAGCGAAAAAGCAAAATGTCACTCGATCATTATCAAACTGACTGCAATCTTTTTCGTCCGTGAGGATCCTACCAAAGCGCCTTGCACTTCTAATAGGCCATGAACTAGATCCGAATCATTCTCAACGAATCCATAAGAAGTGATCCTATTTTTTTCATCGGGTACGGTAGAGACCAAAGGTCTCTGAGCGACCGATCCGGCAGAACAACTCAAAAGATAAAGAAGTATCGTGAATTTCTTCATGCCTGTTCCAAGCTCTGAAGTACCATTTGTACAAATAAGAATCCCCTTCAAGTTACATGATTTCTCTCTTCTTTCATATAGATAGATATAGGATCTATGGGGCAATTACTTATAAGTACATTTGTGCAACAGCCCTTCCTATCTGATACAGAAAAGGATCCCATGATCCTGAACTGATCTTACCTGGGATCGCAAATCCCAAGTTTGTCTATGAAGAGCAGGATCTAATTGTATTAGTGTCTATAATTGATTTCTTCTGTGTAATACTAATTGATAGGGCCTCATTGGTAAGTGCCAAGATCTTCGTGCACTGGAACCCATGGTTATAGACTGAATCCATTAGTATGAACATTTTCTTTTCCAAGTGAAATCCCCTAGTATAGGAAAGAGTGAAAAAGTGCTTCGTTGTTGTGGAATAAGAAGCCTTCGTATTTTAATGCATGTATTTAATTTATTCAGCGTTGAGCGGGATCCACTTTTTGGGGAATATGAGTCGAAGCAATAACAAGAATATTTCTAGTGGAACATCTTCACAATCCCCTGAGAGAGTCCACTAATAGACTGAGGGCTATAACTCGACTCATTCATCAAGATCATGAATGTTTGGAATCCATATTATGCAAGGAGACATTGCTTGCTAATTGAATTGAAGGGTGATATAAAATCGGTTCATTTCCGCAACATCACATCCAGTTAGCGCATTCATCATGTATGCTTGTTAGGAAGCTCCAGCTCCGTATCGTCTACATCAATATCGTTACTAGCATCAATATCGTCACTATCATCAATATCGATATCATCAATAAAAAACCTTTCGGCTTGTTATCCAGGAACTTGTTCAGAAATACTGTAATGAAAGGAACATAGGAGTTTGTCGCTAGGTATTTGACCAACAGGATCGTCCAGTCTCTATAGAACCTATCACTAAAATACCCTAGAGTGGGGATAGGGTTATGGAGCGAAAAGGGTTTCCAAGTGAGACGGGAAATGAAAACTATTAGCCCCACCACGAAGTTTGTGAATATGATTGTCTATCGAGCAAGGAATATCCGTCTTTCTACAGGATGTATTGAACTCATGTAATTCATTAGATACTTTTTATGAATGTCAACCAAGTATCGTAAGTAAATTGTTCCCGGTTGTTCAATCATTTGGCATAACCAGAGTCATTTCTTTGATAAATGATCACTATGAGTCAGACTCAATAGAATTTGATCAATCCTTTTCTGCCCTTAAGGTGGAGAACTGAACTTTATCATCATCGAATCACTGTTCGCGACCCAGGATTCTATTTTATCATCAATCCAATCAAATACCGCTCACGTTTTTCTTTTTCTTATCAATGAATAGATCTCTTACTTGTATGACTTGATGTCTCGTATTTTTGAAAAGTGATTCGATTGATGGATTTGGTATGATATTTGCGAGATCGATGATATCAGATGAAATTTATTTTCAAATCTTTCTTCTTAGAACGTATTGATTTGACCCCGATAAGCGGGATCACCACCCCATAGCATGTTGGGGTTGCCAAAGAACCCCGTATTTCTTCTAGACAATCTCCTAATTGTTCCAGAGCAACTAGAAAAAGATTCTTTAACCAGAAAGAATTCAGTTCAGATGTAGGATACTCATCCAGAAGTTTTCGCAACTCAATCATGTATGATGGAATCATCAAAGATTTGATCTTTTCGAACTCTGTCTGTAACTCACTATAGGCTCGGGAAACAAAGAGAAGATGTGTACGAACGATATATCCAGCAACAAGAAGAAGGAAAAGGATTGAATAGAGGACCTCACGAACATTTGGCGATCTCAGATGTCGATATCAATGATGACTCATTATTTCGATGAATCATTTCTTCGGACAGAAGCAGATTATAAAGATTCTACTCGAAATCTCACTTATCAGATTCCTTTGTGGAAGACACAATTTTTCTGAAGAATTCCGCCATGATATATCTAATCCATGCATAATATCAAGGAAAATGGATACAAATTTTGACTGCTACTTAGGCACTGCAATAGGTCTGAAAAAGCATCTAAAAAATATCAAATTTAGATATTTGTGCACTCTGTCGAAGTAAAGAACCATGGCATATATGTTTGAAGGATTCCATTTTGGAGAGTTGAAAAGCACTATCTCGTTGAAAGGTTCTATCCATCTGCCCCTTTGTCAACGCATTTTTGTGGCAAAGACTCGTTTTTTCCTCTCTCTGTAAATATTTCAGTTGATGAATCAAACCCATGTTTGAATTGAAATTGAGATAATACTGATGCAAGCTCTTCTCTTCTGAATCGATAGATTCATATTCGAAAGAGCTTGACAACATGTTCTTTCAAATTACCCTTTTGTCCCTCTTCTATTAGAGGTGTTCCAGAAATGTCTGCAATCGAGTAAATAGCTCTACGAACTAATGGATCGGATCGAATTGGAAAATGGAAAGATTTGTACAAGTTATACCTTTCGTCACCACTTTGTGGAAAATCGTTAGATAAGGAATATGTTAGATACCTGTGACTCGATTGACGAAGGTGAAATAGTATCTCTCCAAAAAGCATGTTTTTTTTACCACCGCACGAAGAAAATGTTTTGTTGTGAATGAACAAGATAGTGAGGAATTGTCCATACGTAAACGTAAAATCAGAATTATTGAGACGGCCTTTTCCCCATAAAAGGAATCTTTGTTACAATAGAAACAGAAGTGATGTGGATTATTCAAGAATCGAAGTCGATTTGCTTTAGAAAAAGAAGATATCAATGAACTTCTCTGAAATGAGCTTCACGGGATTCAGCCAATTGTCTTGATCGTGGATACGATTGAGAAATATTGTGGCTGAATCCGTGTTATCAAAAGATTTCCTGCGATTCTTTCTAGTATGGAATGAGTCAATCATCCACTTTGGTATTTTATTGAACAAAATGGTGATATTGTTCTCCATTGATCAAGAATTTCGATTTTGAGAAGTATTATGATCATCATCCAATAAAAAGGGTTTCAACTTTTTCAAATGAACGATTTGAAGACTCCATTGATTCTAACAACTGATTTCTGCAGAGTTGATCGTTCGACCTTTCAATTCATAGATGTGGATTCAACGCAGAATAGGGATATTCTCGTGAAACTCACAAAGAAAAAAAGGAAGTGAGTTAGACAAAAAGAGAAGTACAACTTGGACAAAAGTTAGGCAATTTGGACAAAAGAAACGTAGAAGTAACTTAGACAAAAAAGAAACGAAGTGACTTAGACAAATCTTTATCAATAACTCAGACCAATCAATCGAATATTGATTAATACATAATCGATCGAACACTACTTGGAAAACGGCTCTTCCGCTCAGAAACGAAATGTTCCAAATGCTCCCGGAAATTCTTGCTCCCATTGGACCATTTGTATCTATATGCATTAGATCCTGATTTATGGATCTCTCGGTTTGACAGAAAGAAAAATAAGAGATCGAAACCATTTCTTCTGACTCTTTTTCAAATTCGATAAATGTTGGTTGATCGTATCTTTCATTATAGTTCTATGATTCAGAGTATCATTTCTATTAGATCCCTTTGAATTCCATATATTCAGTTGCGATCAGGTCTTCATTAAAAAGAATCGATTCAATACATTTCTTATGTACCCATAGGGACTATATTGGAATTGATTTGAATCATATTTCGGATCAATCTATATTGATTGACTGCCTCCATTATGTTGTTGCTAGCAAATACCACTTTTGATCTTCCAAATAATTCCCGCAGGAGATCCGACCCAAATTTTTCTGAGCCTTCGATAAAAGATTCATTTTCTTCATGTTAGGAGGTAGAACCAATAAAGATTTCTTTTTGGATTCATCCTGGTTGAAAACTCCTTCCAAGAATTGTCTTTGATCCAATCAGGAATCAATAGAAAAGGCAAATCCCTATGACACAAATTCGCCAGATCCGCTCGGTTATTGATAGAGTGAATAGATCTGCCATTTCTGAAATCTCTCTGACTCCGTGGCGCAACGTATCCCCCTCTTCCGTCTACGGAATAGATGAAACAAATCAAAAATGGATTTTGTTCAAGAATGAAATCTTATTGGAACTGTCCATATTCAGTTCATCCTTCGAACCATATCACATCCCAGATCTGATGAAATAGGATGAATTGAGACGGTATTTTGTAATACAAATTATCTTGAATATATTAACTATTTCTTTGTTATATTTTATTTCCTGATCGCTCTGAAGGGATAAAAGAACATCTTGTTCTTCTTCAACAATTTCTGATCCCTAGTGGACCTCTCAGTAGATTCGAACTCCAGATGAAGTTCTGACCATCTGTCAGAGAAAAAGAACGAATGGCTCTGTAGGATTCCCAAGAAATTCTTCGCTTTCTTCCGGAAGCAGATGATTATTCATTCGCTTCTCATGTTCCGTGAATAGTTGCATTGAGGAATAGCCACAGAAAGGTATTTAGGGAATCGGTCTGATTCTATCTCTCTTCCTTCCGTTTGAATAAAGGAAAATGAACCCAAAGAATCGATCTTTCTTTAGTTGTTGAATCTCTTTGATTGATCAATGTGATAGTGATATTCCGAATCCTCATTACTAATGGAATCGAAAGGATCTATGAATTGACTGTGAAGATCCGTTCAATTGGCTAGAATCCGTTACTTGGAACGAAACTAGATCTTGTAGAATCATATTGAATATTTGACGATACGTTTCGTAAATTAAGCAAAAATTCATCCTTGTTTAATAAATCCACACATTGTCTAACCAAATCCACCCTTCTCGATATTTTCCTAAAAATCCGATTCAGTGATTCTTCCCCCAACTAACGAAGAGATCTTGGTGGAATTGCCACATATGAAATTGAGCACAATTTTGCAAAGAAATACCACTTGTTTCGAGAAGAGATGGGAAACATGCTCAATATCATTTGATCAATAGTTGACCCAGCTCCTTGTTGTTTGCAGAAACCCTCCACTTCAATTGGTATTTTTCAATG
>JAKJXD010000022.1:0-5000 GCA_022985055.1 Beauveria pseudobassiana | reverse complement strand
TTTTTTTTGTTATCTCTGTATAAATTTTAATAATTTCGATTTCATTTATGGGGTCTCAGAACCCAATTATTCATGATTGACCAAATCATTAAGTGATAAAGAATATCCAAATACCAAATTGCACTCGGATATAATCTTAGAAGCATAATAACTTCCTTGGGAAGATTAAAGAAAGAACTTACTTCCCCGTAAGGAATTCTTCTTCCAATAAACCAGAGCCCAACCTTTTAAAAAAGTGCGTACAGTAATTTTGAAGCATGAGCCAAAGTTTTAAATAATAACAAAGACGAAGTATATTTTATTCGATACAAATTCTTTTTTTGAAGATCCGCTGTAATAATGAGAAATATTTCTGCATATCCGCACAAACGAGTTGAGAATATTTGGTGAATCTGATGAATCCGTCCAGGTTGCTTTACTAATGGGATGCCCTAATACATTACAAAATTATCTTTAGCCAACGATCCAATAAGAAGAAATTGGAATTTTGCTATCCAATTTGATTCTAACATTATCTATTAGAAATGAGTTTTCTAGCATTTGACTACGTACCACTAAAGGGGGTTTAATCGCAAACTTGACAGATAACCCAGAAACTCTAAATTATCTTTAGATAATGATTTATATTGACTCATAATGAAACCACAATGAAAAATAACATTGCTATTAACAAAATAATATTTCCATTTATTCATCAGAAGGCGTATCCTTTGTTGCCAGAATGCATCTCTCTCGTGATATCTAACATAATGTATGAAAGGATCCTTGAGCAACCCTAGATTGGCTGGAAAATTATTAACAAAAAACTTTGAAAAAATGGTGTATTTTTCCATATAGAATACAATTCGCTCAAAAAGGACTTGCAGAGTTGAAACAATGCGGGAAGACTGCTTATGTAGAAAAAGATGGATTCGTATTCACATATACATGAGAATTATATAAGAACACAGTAATCTTGGATTCAAAATTGATTTTTTAATATAAAATTCCTTCCACCATAATACTGTATAAACAGAACCGAAAAAAATGCAAAGAAGAGGCAGGCATCTTTTAACGGTAACGTAGGGTTTGAACCAAGATTTCTAGATGGATGTATGTATTAGTACATCTAAATACAGCATAATTAAAATGTCCTAATTTGTCTTCTAAAAGGGAAATATTGAATGAATTGATTGTAAATTATAAGATTTTTTAATTGTTTTCCTTGAAAAGAGGATCCTAATCTTAGGGAAATGGAATTTCGACAATCACTGCAACAAATATAGATGCATTTACTGATAATAGAAAAGATCATATGCCAAATAAATTCTTGGTTCATCCTGTGGGAATAATCATGATTCTTCGTCTTATACATTCGCAAAATTGTTGCTTCGTAATTAAGAGTGAACTATATTTTTTGTCATAATCCGCATTTTCCAAGAAATATAGCGATTTACGAACTATTTAAACCATGATCATAAGTACATAACATATTCCCGAAAAAAGTGGATATAGAAAACTCTGCTGCCGAGCCTCAGCCTGAACTCTAAATATCCTTGAAATTTATCCATTTGGATTGAAATTGATTTGAACTGAAGGTAAAGTCTTATTTTTGAGTTCTGAATGACACATAGTGCGATACAGTCAAATAAGGTATTAGACTACGAGTTATAGATATAGATACCTCATAAACAGGTAGTAGACGTTAATCTGATTCTCTATCTTTATTGTGGTTTCTGTTCGTTATATTATAGAATAACAAACAAGATTATTAGAAATCCTTATTTTTTTAACCTAATCGCTCTTTTGATTTTGGAAATATATATATTTTTATCAATATACTGCTTTACACACTCCAACCTAATCCAAACAATTAGTTAAAACAATAATTAGACTCATGAAAAATTGATAATAACACGCAAGAAAATGCCTTCCATACCTGGGGTATTAGGCACCAATCTATTTTTAACATTTAATTAGTTGGGGTAATTTTTCAAAATTACGAATGGAAGCCTGTTTCTTTTTTTCCTGGAATAAGGAAAACTGTTTTATCCATCCATTTATATTTATTCACTTGACCCAAATTGGAATTCTTTTTTTTTCGACATCAAAATAAGATTGTTCGACTAGAAAGCAAAAAAATGTTATCTGGGAATTTCCCTTGATAATGACATGCTATTTTTTCCATTCAGTTATCTCCTTTTCAGGATCAGTCGTGGTCTTACAAACCTCTACCGCAGATCTGACGAATCCTTTTCTTCTTCATACAAATGTGTAAAGATGCTAGTCGCACTTAAAAGCCGAGTACCTCTACCGAGTTAGCAACCTCCAAAAAAGAACGCATTGCAAATATGTAGATACAATCAGAATAAAGAAAAATACAGTCGTGTGTGCGTCAGGGATAAATAGATCCATTTATTCATGAGAGAATTATATTTGTCCATACACTGTTGTCAATATGATTATGAATTTTTCATATAGTCAAAAGAATAGAAAAAATAAATAAAATAAAAAAGCTTAATCCTCTTGGTTCATTAGTTCATACAATGAATGAAAACTAAGCCAGTTCCATAAAGGTAATCTCAAATCTAAAGTACTTTTAGATCCATTTTTTATGGCTTTTAATTTTTTATTTTTATGATGAAGAAATTATTCATATAATAATATAATATTATTATAATATAATAATATATATATATTTTTTTTATTCAGAATTATATATTTATATTTATATACAGTATTATTCTTTTCTATATACACACAGTAAAATTTTGTATTTATAAAAAATCTGTGCTGAATTTATATACTCTAGATCCAAAAATTTTTCATAAATTTGTGTATGATTATAAAACATAGTAGTTGTTGTTAAGGTATTTTTAGTATTCAAAATTTTTAGAGGAATAATACTAATAATAAATAGAAATTATAATAAATCAAAATAAATATGATGGAAGTGAAAGAGAAGAGTAGATAAAATTTTATTTCTTCACGTTATATACGAGTCTTTCACATCCTCTTTTATATTTCATTAATTTCATTTCGTTTTAGTAAGACTTCATTCCAAAATCAGCCTTCTTAAAATATCGCGAGCTGTTCTTGTTGGCTGAGCCCTTTTAAGAAAAAAATCGAGAATAGGTAGAAAGGTTTAAAAAAGTTTGATTAGTTATGGATCATAAAACCCAATTTTACTAAGATCTCTTCCTTCTTCGGTATCGAACATCAATTGCAAGGATTCGATAAACGTACTGTTGGGATAGATGTATATGAATAATACCCCTAGAAACGTATAAGAGGTTTGCCTGCATGGCTCGAGAAAAAAATCTGAAATAGTAAATCAAATATTAAATAGAGAAATAAAACATTAAATCAATTAGCCAGTATATTAAAAAAACCCAAAATATTTTTTTCCATAAAAGCATTCATAACATTCGTACTTTAACTCTCAAGTTAAACAACTCTCAAATATTCTACCGGAGAATCCTTAAGTACTTTTTTTATTGAGTAGTTCTAGCCCTTTTTGTTTGTCTCATTGCAAATTTTAGAATCAATTTATTCTTCAGCTTGACTCAGTTTTTTCAAACAATTGAAAACAGGATTTCCTTTTTCAAGATTCTTATCCTTACTTTGAATCTTTAGGTTTAGACATGACTTGGTGATATTGAATCGTTTTATTAAAAAGGGCAGCAACAAGCCCTCTTTATTTTGTTTATGATTTCTGTTCTTCTATATTAAAGAATCAGCAAACGCTTGATTCACGCATGATAGACTTTTGATTCAAAGAATTTTACAATTTTAAGAAAATTCTTCTTTCCATTGTAAAATTGTTTGAAAAAGGACTTTTTTCAATATAAAAGACTTACGAAGTTGTTCCAACTTATTAATCTGCACTAACTCCTAAATCCTTACTCCCAGAAAGGACTAAAACTTTCTATTCTCCTCGAGCTCCATCCTGTACTCTTTATATTACAAAAGGTAAGTGTAGGACTCTTGTAAAATAGAATACAAAAATGTCGAGCCAAGAGCATCTATATTCCTAATATAAAATAAAAGTGGCGGATGAAAATCCAAAGGCAGATGGGTCCTTCAATTCAAGTCGTAATGTTGCTTTCTACCACATCGTTTTTAAACGAAGCCTTACCATAACATTCCTCTAGTTTGTGTAATTGATTCAATGATGGAATCATGAATAGTCATAGTTCAGTCAGTATATAATAATTCATAACTTTCTTCTTCATGAATGGAATAGTTTATTTACGCGTAAAGGTTCGGTCGAATGAAAATGAATTCCATATTAGTTTGAATAGAAATCTATATTTATATATAAATAAATAATATAGATTTTTTTATTAAAACTTTAGAATCCGCGGTTCTAATTACTTTACCCGCAATTACACAAATTAAAAAGCAACAGATTTTTTGAATTGGTTGAAATAATGAAAAATTAAGTTTATTCTTCTTTTTCATTTCAATATTTTATCTGCAAAAATTGATTTTTAAAAACAAAAAAGAGAAAGATGGTGTACAAAGGCAATAGAAGATTGATTCTGTAATGACTGTACTCTGGGACGAAGGATCTGAACCTCCGAATAGTTGGGGACCAAAACCCGTTGCCTTACCGCTGGCTACGCCCCGCTTTTATTCAAGACTACTAAAAGAGTAATATTCCTATTGGTTGTTCGTCAATTCAAAATGAAATATAGATTACATTGGTGCTAAAGTTTTAACACGTAGATAGCAAATAAAACTTACTTTATTGATCATTACATAGAATTCATAATTAAGATATTGTATGAAAATATTACTTTTCTCATTCTCATAAGAGAATAAAGGATTTTGATTGGAGTAAGTTCAACAAAATCTTTTTTAGACTATCTTTCTTTTTATTTTTCCTTATATAAAAATATATTAAAACCAATCAAAAATTAAATTATCCACAAGAACACCAATTTTTTGTTATGCTTAATATATTTAATTTGATCTGTATTTTTAATTCTACCCTTTTTCAAGCACTTTTAGTCGCC
>JAKJXD010000023.1:0-18378 GCA_022985055.1 Beauveria pseudobassiana | reverse complement strand
CCTGATTACAAGTACCTATTATTAGTGAGGCAGCCCCAGCCGCTGTGTATAAGACGTCAATCGAGAATGCTCACACAACCGGACGATCGCCGACAAGCTGGAGCTTATGGGGTCAGCCTCGTCTGATGCGCTGTTCCACGATGTACACCTGACGCAGCAATGTTTAACATCGAACTATTTATATCCGTACACGAGACAGCCGACGTTCAGAGACCTGCAATCTTGATTTGAGGTCAGCACAATGCAGGCCGCCGCTTGACTCGCAAGGGGGCTCAGTGTGGCCACTGACCACCCTCTCATGGCCGCCGTGCCAGCCAGCAAGGGCTAAGATGCTTAAGCACGGCATTCCTTAGCGATTTCAGAAGGCATGTTTCACAGGCTCAATAGAGGAACAATTTCGTAGACTTGATACGCAGAACTGCGAAACCGCTTCCGTGCGTATGTTTCGCGTACACCCTTACTAGCCAGTACTGCAACAAGTCAGCAACCTATCAATCTATCTCGCTAAACCATTGGCAACGAGGTTTAGGTTATTTAGTATGTGATGCTACGTTTATGAGTCGCTCCTACAGCAAAATTGTTTATCAAACGAACTGCACGGTAAGGAATTCCGTAAATAGCAAAGACAGCCCTATCAAGCCGGGCATCTTAAGTTAACGAAATGATGATACTCCACATCCTATTCGTCGGTATTTATATTTACATGCTCGACCAGCCGCCGTAGCGAGAGGGTAATTGATGAGATTGCTTTCAGGGGCTCCGCTCGAGGCGGAGATAGCCTTTGTTGCAGCAGTTCTGTCGGCCTTGCCCACCCGCCCAGGCCTCCCGGGTGCCCGGCTCAGTACGAGACGTGCTCCCCAGGAAAGATTGGCATCTACTGTCTGTATTACAGGTGAAGCTCCTCGCAAAGCAGAGATTCACTCCTTGGTCCCCTGGTACATCAGAGACCAGGACTCGAAACTTTCGAAAACGATTCTTGTTGTCGCTGTTTGGTCCACGACGACCGTCCGCCATTGCTCACCCAGGGCGACCAGACGTCCTTTCCTGCTGCATCGATATCGTCGCACATTGCTGCTATGGCTTCCCAATGAGCAAAGATCCCGGCGTACGAGCCCACGAGCCTCGACAATATCACCGCCAGCACGATACGGATTCCGCAAGACACCTGAACCAACAAGACCAAGACTTTCTCGCATCCGGCAGATCCGCAAGCTCTACTGGGGCGTCGCCGACAACGCCGCCCCCTCATCGAGGAGGCGCTGATGCAGGCCGATCTCAGCAAGGCAAATTTGAGGCCCAGCTGTCCGAGATTGACTGGGTCAAGAACGAGGCCGTCTTACGTCGCCAACAGCGTCCAGAAAATGGGCCAAGGACAAGGCCGTCGATGACATTCCTTCCAGTACTGGGCGCTCGGCCCCAAGATGCGCAGCGGAGTCTACGGCACCATTTTCATCATCGGCGCCTTCAACTACCCCTTCCAGCTCAACCTCGCCCCGTCATCGGCGCCATCGCCGCCGGCAACACCGTCCTCCTCAAGCCCTCGGAGCTTCCCCGCACTCCGGCCATGGTCCTCAAGAAGATCTTGATGACTGACCCGATCGCGATAATCCGCGTCAACGCACCGCCGACGGTGACCACACATCGCGGAGCAGTTTGATAAAGATTGTCTTTACCGGCGGCAAGTGGCAATGGCACCATTATTGCCAAAAAGGCCGCCGAGACGCTGACGCCTTATATCCTCGAGCTCGGCGGCCGAACCCGTCCTTTGTCACGAGAAACGCCGACGTCAAGTCGCTGCCGCCAAGCGCCTCATGTGGCAAAAAGATGATCAACGCCGGCTATGGTCTGGTTTGTCGCACAAATTACGTTCTCATTGAGCGCCCCGTGCTCAATGGAGTCGTTGTTGAGATCGGGCCTACGCCAAGTTCTCTATGCCGACAAGAGCCCCGACTGGTCGCATCGTCAATATTAACCACTTTAACGCCTCAAGCGCATGCTCGACAATACCATGGCAAGATTGTCATAGGCGGCAACATGTGGAGGACAAGCTCATCATCGAGCCCACGGGCTGCCTTTCGTCGACAACATCGACGACAGCATGATGGTCGAGGAGAGCTTCGGCCCCATCTGGTCCCATTTCCACTTTGACACCCTCGACGAAGCCATTGACATTGCCAACAAGGTCGACCCACGCCCTCTCCTCACTACGTTTGGCTCCGATGCCGAAAACGAAAAAGGGTAAGCCCCCCACATGAATTCGAAAACCTTGTCGCTCACATTTGGTCATCTAGTCCTCCTCAACGTCACCGGGCGGCGCCACCATCAACGACGGCTTCTGGCACGCCGCCATGGAACCAGACGCCCATTGGCGGCGTCGGCTCCTCGGGCCAGGGCAACTACCACGGCGCCCTTTTTCTTCAAGGCCTTTAGCCACGAGCGCATCATCTGCAGGTGCCTGGCGGGCTGACCTGGTGCTCTGGCGCCAGGCCATGCCCTACGACCTCGCTGAGCTGGCGCGCACCCAGGCGCTCACCTCGCTCACCCCCAACTTTGATTGCGACGGCAACCCCAAGAGGGGCCTTTACTGGATCGGTCTTAATTTTTACGCTCATACGCGGTAAAGAAGAGCAGACCTGGTGTGGCCATCTCTGATGCCCGTCGTTGCGTATCTTGTTCAGCTGAGACGTGCTCTGGTGGCCCACACCCAAGGAGTAAGGAAGCTGGGGGACGGCAGTGTCGGAAAAGAACATGCAGACGCTTCTTGACGTGAGCGAGCGCAGTTCAGTCAGCTTCGTCGCTCTGGGTTCCTTACGTTGACATGACAACTGTAATGAAGCTTGTTGGTTTTGTAGTATACGGATGTATTTAGCTGTAGTTGAGAATGACATGAGAATGACAAATCATATCATAACAAACCAACACTGGCCCAGACACTGCATTGCCACTTTGCATCCATTGTTCACACACTTGAGCTGTATAAAAAGCACAAACCCCCATAGTTCAGTACCCAGCCACAGACGGCTGCAAACTGCCGCTGCTCACCACCTAGATACAAACATCATCCGGCGTCTTCTCTGCCCAGCCCACGGCCTCGTAGCTCCCCGTCACCGTGTCCTCGTCGACGCGCAGGCCATTCTCCACCAGCGAGGATGACGCTGCGTACGCGCGCAATCTCGCGTATCGTCGGTATGTTCACTGGCTTCGTTTTGGCTCGATATTACCTGCTGCTGACCGTCTCTCCATGTGGTTCACGCCCGCCGCCCGGCCGCCGCGTCGCCTGGACGTGGCGGCTGATCCATAAGTGTAGCCGTTGACGCCGAGCAGCACGTCCATCTTGTGCGCCGCAGCGGCGCCCGCGGCGGCTCCATGGTCCACGCCTGGCGCTTCTGGCGCGACGACGCCCGCGCCGCCCGCCGGTGCCGCTGACGTAAAGACGCCGCCGTTGCGCAGCTTGCCGTACTTGAGCGCGTGCAGGCTCGCCGCGCCGTCCCGGTGCAGCTGCTGCACCTCGGCGACGACCAGGTCGCTCGGAGAAGAAGCTGTGGATCTGCAGCTCGTCCGTCTCGGTGCGCTTGCAGGATGCCGCCGGGCAGGTTGATGGCCGAGATTTGCAAATGGTTAGCTGTGACGCGGCAACGTCGACGCGCCACCGCTTGGCCTGCACTCGACGATGCGGCCCATTGACCGGTCGCCAATCTCGGGTGTGTAAAGAGCGCGCAGCGGCCGCACAGAGAGGAGCTTGTTGGGTTCTGGTCAGCGGCCGGCGAGGGAGGAAGTGATGTAGAGGACCTGGCGGAGGGATGTAGGTGCCAGGACTCTGTTGGCTTTTCGTCAGCGTATGGTTCTGGGGAGTTTTTTTGGGAGACTTGCCGCATCCATTGCGGGTTTGATGTGATGATGCTGCCGGGTGAGAATCTCATCCGCCTCTGCGTCGTCTTCTACTATCGTCCGTTGGCGCTTGGACGCGCGCATGGTCACATCGCCCTGTACATCAACACCTCCATCCGAGTCTGAAGAATCATAGCGAGTCTGCGGCTGCCGCAGGTTGCTGTGAAGAGCGCGGGCTGCGGACGCAGAATTGTGATGGGCATTAGGCTGATGCGTTTGTTCCCAGTGAGTGCCTTGACAACTTCACAATGTAATGTAGGCGGTCTGTTGCCTTTCGATAATGGCTAAACGAAAGCAATTTGTCCAAGGTCCACGTTATGTATCATCAGATTGAATGTTTCTGAAAATGAATGGTTGGTGATTGAGAGCTTGATGAGACAAGGAGTGTGGGGCAGAGATTTCTGCTGCCGCCGAGAGTTCACAGTGACAGCTCCACCAGCAAGCTTCCAGCAAGCTTCCAGCATGCTGAGGCTTACTTCTGGAGTATACAGGTTTCACGATGCATCATAACAATTTCGCACCCTATTCGGGATAGAAGTTGGTTATTCTTCAATTTCATGTGCTTTCTGACAAGGGTTAGGCACCGATGAGTAGTTCGCTAGCTACAAATTACGCCGGCTTTGCGGATCTGGTACAGGTGTGCCGTAAAATGAATTCAGAAATGGGTATCGTATTTAAATGGCATTTGCCAGATTGGCATATAATACATTGCTAATACATGGCGCACTGACATGCTGCATGGGCCGTGGACGCCGTGCTTCGCCTGCCACTCTTTGTCCGTATCGTGTTGGTATCGTCAGAGTCGGCGCGTATGTAGTGCCCACAGGAAGAAGGCTCCAGAATCCCATAGATATGCAAGGCTGAGAGATATGCCAACGATGCCGGCCTTGCGACTGCGCATACCAAACATGGACTTGCTCTGGAGATTGGCCTTGTGCTGTCGCTCGAGCTGCGACATGCCGAAAAGTGTTATAGCCCGCGAGACCAAAGAATGCGCTGCCTACGCAGCCGATCCCGTCAGTCCAATTCCTTGAATGTTTGTATGCCAATCGTTCGTGACATACCGACCACTTTGCAAGATATACCTCCGCCGGTCTTTGTGCATCTCATGCACGCTTGGCTTCAACTGGTGGATCGAGGGCCAGTCGCCGGCCATTTCGACTGTAAAAAAGTCTCTCAAAACCGAAGATGGATTTCCAAAGCCTCCGCCGTTCCAGCTGCAAATCAGTGCTGTCGCATGCTGGTGAAGGCAAATGTTAGCTGGGGCATGAGCTCCAGAGCTTCGTCATTTGACCTGGGTGTCGCGTGGGGTAGAGCCTTGCCGGCTTCGACAGCTTGTAAGCATCATGCCCGAGAGGCAGAGCGATAATCACCATGAGCTTGCCAGAAGCCGCATACTACCCTTGATGACAATAGGCATGAGACGCATATTTCCGATCCAAGCGCGTTGACGCTAAACGCCACCACCAGAAGTCCCATACCGTCTCACGCCCACGTCAGCCGGCCACTGTCCGCCGCCCAGCTCTTACCTCTACCTCGGAGCACGCCGCCCCGCGGCCGAACCTGATATATTCGCCACAACACGAACCCGCCGACGCTTGTGTTTAGCTCTTGGACGCACGGGCATTTACTTCTGGCGACGTCGTCGAGTGAGATTGAGCCGCTGCTGGTGTCGAATTTCGTACCGCATCATCGATGCGTTTGAGGACTTTAGGGGCGCGAGCGCTGCTCGCAGAAGATTGAAAACAACTATGATATTGTCGCCAGCTTCGACGGAGATGTGCGATGCTGGAAACGTAAGCGCCAACGAGCCTAATGCGCTGCGGGAGGTTGTGGAAGTGGAAGGTCGACAAGCTGCTAGGAAGCACATTTGCCTGGGTATGATACGATATTCTTGTCGCATCATTTGGCTTTTGTGACTGCTGACCAACATGACAGAAAATTACAATCCAATTCTACTCGAGCACACCCGCGATATTACCCACGACAGGACAGCATTACCATGGCGGCGAGTAAACGCATAATATTATTACCAACAGTCGTACGCCGATGTCGTCGAGACTCTGTCAGTTACGCTTGCACCTCTTCCGGTGAAAGACCACTGGCTGCATTCAAAACCGAACGATTGCATTCACGCACAAGGTGTCCGGGCACTGGATATAACGGTCAATCACTAGCCCTTCTGGCAAACATAACTTGGGGAGCTTATGAGTTACCTGCTTCTCCATCCCAGGCCAGACTAAATAGGTGGAAAGAAAGCTAGGAGCTGAGCTTTATTCCGCCGGATGGTCATGACTTGGCAGGCTGGCGAAGTCGATCTGCTTCCTTTTACAAGGCAGTCTCAAATCCAGCAGCTCCCTCAAGTTGCCCAAATCTGAAATGAAGACTGGGTATGTACAATGTCTAGAATTATACGGCTAAGTAAACAAAATATTCGGCACACCTGGGTCATCGTCATCCAGCTAACTGGGGCGAGAGGCGGCTCCGGGCCGTCTTGATCCCATCCTTGGCACGCCAGCCCCCACCGTCGCTCGACGACTTGGTTGTTACGATCCCCACCTACTGATGTTAGAAACCTTCCGTTATGCTCGAGCAGGGGCGATGCTACTAACCCCGGGCAAAGAAACATGGAGGTGTATCCCGCCAAGGAGCTATGGACCGATGTCACATTTTGATTGCGCAGCACTGTTGTGGGGGCTCTGAGCAACGAGCCGCAAGAGGACGCATTCGACCCCAGCGGGTTTGGTTCGATCGGACTATGCCTACAATGAGCCGTATCAGATGCTGGTGGCCAATATTGCGCAAGGGGGCCACAGCAAGGAGAGCGGCAGCGGCGAAAGAGATGCTGAAAAGTGGCGCAAAAACAAAATTCTGATGCCCAGCTCTGCATCGGTCAACTTTCATTGATACTGGCTGGCAAGCGGGCTAAAAGTGGACAGCATCGTACTGATACGCGCGCAAGAGTAGGGCCTGAGAGGGTGTCAGTCTTACAAGGGGTCAAGTACCTGACGTGGTTAGCAAAGGCGGAGTTGAGATAGACGGCAATGGCAGGCGATTGAGCATTATGTAAGACATGGTCGATAGATGACATTGTGCGACGCGTACATATCACATACGATGAATCCACAGATACAGACATGGAATGAATAAGGGAGGTAGATGGATGGGTGGCATTTGGCACCGGTCAGAAAGATAAGAATGGATCAAAGATCGAGACTAGTGTGTAAGCGTGCTTTGCTTGGCATCCCATTTATTAGTAGTATGCTGGCGATGGGAGAATACACAACGACCCAGCAGGATGCGTAGCAGCGATGCAGGGGCGGCGATTCACAATAACGGTGCGCCTCGTAGAGTTGATCGACGTGTAAGATGCAGCGCAGGCATGGCGTTCCTGGGAACAACTCAGCGATGAACTGGTTGATTTGGGATGTCAATATATGAAATGTTTCATAGCTACCGTCTTTGAGAAACTGACGAGTTGACATCAGTTCTCGGCTTTACTGTCTTGACAGCCTCTTGAGCTCAATAATCACTGGTTGCCGCCCACGGGGTCCCCAGCCGTGGCTTATTATTATGCAGCCACCGCCATGCCGCCAACCCCGTGCCTCATTATTCTTTTGTGTCTCCCCAGAGCCGATGAGACAGAGCTGGCTGCTGCCCAGCCAGGTAAATGTGACGCAAATCAAACTCTCACCTCTGCTACTCGGGAGCCCATCTTTTAATTTTTCCTGAGCACAATTCTTTTGTATCTGCCCTCTTATCGCTCTCATGCTCGCGAGATACGCTGCTCAGTCAGATGTGGGAATGAGAGGCCGTCTCTAAGTTAAATTACATCATCCCTCTCTACAAGTCGCTCCGGTCCTTCGTGATGCAGCACCGGTTCGCTGCCCGACACCTGTCGAGAGCTGTCGCGGGCTCCCGACCAGAACTGCAGGCAATGGAGCCTGACCAAACATCTAGAGCGCGGATTTGCCATTTTTTTCCCAGGCCGCAGTTCCCTTATCCTCGCTGGCGGCCCTTGTGCCGGGCAACCGCGCGTGACATGGATATGAGCCACATCACCACGACCACCACAACTTCGCGACACTGAACTAACATGTGCGCGCGCACAGGCCAGGCGTTCGTGTCACATGGCTGCACCGTGGATCGATACCTTCCTGCGACCACGTCCCACATCATGCAAGAGATGGACCACTACGCGGGCTACAAGCTCTCCGACATTATACAATGGGCCTTCCAAGGTCCTCACGCAGGACGACCAACTCGCAGCCCGCCATCATGGCCGTCCATCATTATCCTGCGCATCCTCGAGAAGGAGTTGACCTACGTCGCCGACCACTTTGACGTGGCGCTGGGCCACTCCTTCCGCCTGTCGCTGGTGCCACCAGCTTCCCGACAGTTTGTACCTGGTGCGAGCGTGCGGCCGCCATGTCGCGAGCCAGCAGGCCGCTGCCGAGCACGGCGAGTACGGTGATGGTCGCCATGATCACGGAACCGGGTCACCTGCCGGGGCTCACGACGCCGCGCACGCTCTTTGTCGGGCACTGAGCGCGTACGGCGCCGAGGCCGCCGCTGCCGCTGACGGGCCAACAGCACCCAGCACCGCGAGCTGAGGTGCCGCCGATCGAGCAGGTCTCCATCGCCAACATCAACAGCAAGAGAACCAGATTGTTGAGTGGCGCACTGAGCGCATTCACACGCCGCAGCTGCCCACGCGCCAGTTCCACGGCCACGACCGCGCGCCTTAGCCAGCTGATGGCCCTTTTCACAGCCCCATCATGAAGCCGCCGTCAGCGTCATGCGCGCCATGCTCCGCGGGAGCCGCGTCCCTTCAGCGACACCACGACATCACTTACCTGGCCGGGCAGGATTGAGCCCATCAGCAACGTCACCGCGCGCCTGTTCTTGCAGCAAGGAGGAGTCAAGGAGCTGCTGGCCTGTGGATGTCTCGATCCGCTGGTGGACAGCATCCGCCATCGGACAGGGAGTGAAAGATTCGCTGCGGGTATCGGTCGTATAAGGTCGGCTTAACTCGTCGGCAAGGAGGCCAGGTGGCAAAGTGGCAAGGACATAGGCTCAGGCGGCGGCGTCTGGGCCATATTACTCACCTGCCTGAGGTTGAAGAGGTGATCTGCGGCCTCGAGGAGACGGCGGCACACCTGACGATGAGGAATGGGAGGACGACGGGCTGAGTGTGTGGACACGACAGGTGATTAACAGCATATCTTTTAAAACATGGGCTAAATAGGTGATCATTTGCATGCGGAATTGATTGGGAGGTACCATCATTTTGAGCTGCGCTATGCTGGTATGCCAAGTCGAAACCTAAAGAATCCAGCATATACTTATATCACTTTTGTTGGAATCAATTCTCACAACAGTGGCCTATTTTCGTGTACATCCGTCGGTGTCGTGCCAAAGATTACACTTTACTTACTTGTTCGTTCGTGCCCGCTAATGCTGTGTAGCTTTATTGTCCCCACCAGGTCCCCAGCTCCTCGAGATCCCGCTTCTTTACTTTGTACAACAACCTCACCGCAACCCAACCCCAAAACCAGTTAAAAACATGACGACGGCAATCCTCCACGCCGCCTGGCGTCATTGGCCGCAATGCAAGTCCCTCTCTTCCCTGCCTCTAACTCTCCAGCTGACCTGCCCCGGCCCGACAGAACAACCTCACACATGTTCCACCTTTCCCTCACGACGCCGCCACCAACACTCCCTGCCTCATGCACGCCACTGAGTTCTCCTGCTCCTCTCCCCGGCTGTCGATGTCTTTGAGCTGCACGCGCGCCGCCGCGCCGCCTCGCTTCGTCACCAGCGACGCCGGCTTCTGCACGTTGCCGACGACTGGCCTCGCTGCCTACGGCTTCGAATACGGCGCGCGCTCCTCGTCTGGTGGTCGACATGCGTGGGAGGCGCGTCGGTGGCACCGTGGTATCATCGTCGTCATCGACGGGCGGTGGCGGGCCGGGTCAGGACGCGGATTCAGAAGCCCTGCAATAGGGCCATGCAGACGCGTATGGGAGGTTGTTGCAGAATCCGTTTTACGAACCGGAGAGGCATGCCGTTGGGCGGCCGTGGGGGCGCCAAGATTACGAGTAAGGTTTGGGGAGGATGAGGCGGATAGGCGAGTCGTGGACGCCGGGCGTGACGAGCTTGTGAGATGTTATTGCATCGTTTACTGTTTTTGTGATTGGCATCATGGCTTTGGCGTTGAAGAGGTTGCTCAAAGGCGTTGTTTGACATTATCATTTACTGCGGATGGCAATGTGTGCCATCTGCCGTCTATACTAAAAATATACACCCTGTCTTTCATATCCCAAGTCTACTTGGTCACGCTATCCCTGGGAAAAGATGCCCTCTAATTGTGCTCCGGTCGCCGCCTGTCTTGATGTGCCTTATCCTGTAGTCATGCCAGCCTGCCACCGTCCATGTCAACGCTGTTCTATGCGCTCCCCTGCATCTCCCTCTCGCAAGGGCCTGCCACTGGAAGCGAATTCGATGCCTCGCCGCCCTCCCAGTGCCGCGCTCCGGCCGGCAGCGGCTGCCACCAGGGCCCCGTGCGGGCGTGCCAGCGCGCTATATTCCGGCAGCGATGCGGCGCGCTTGTACGCGTAGCGCCTGTCCTCACCCGTAAAGGCACCGCCTGCTGAAATCCACTTTTTCAACTGCCGCTGCCGCTGCTCCAGAACAAAATCTGAGTCCTGGTCCGGGCCACCGCGACGGGCAGTCTTTGTGTCGTAGTAGGGGAGACGTTGGGGCGAAACGGCGCCATTTGGTCTTGGTACACCTCGGCAATGGTTTCCGAGTAGGTGGCGTCGCCCTCTTGGACGTCTTGCTGCTGTCGGGGGAGATGCCGGCTGTGGAGGCGGGATTCTGGTCTCGGGAAAGAATAGGTGGTCCGGGCCGCCTGGCGCGGACGAGAGCTTGCAGCGCTCTGTAGAGGGCGTCGAGAAAGGTGATGGTGAAGCGGCGCGCTTCATTCTTTTGCAAACGGACATCGCGGGGATATTGTCAATGATGAATGTGTAAAACGACGAGGCCATTGTGATGTAGTCTGCTGGTCCGAATGGTGCTGACTAGCTGCTCAAAGTCCCACACCAGGTCATGGTGCTGTGGATACCCACGTGCGACCATACAATGATGGTTGACGTCCATTTTCCACTGGCCAACACAAAGGCTTTTTCTTACATATTCTGGCCAATTTTCATCTTCGTGGCCAGTGATGTTAGCTTGGCGCCTGTCGGCTGATTTCGGGGCATCGACGTCTGTTGATGTGTGCGCGGAGGCTGCTCGCCAGAGGTTGTTATGTCGCCGAGTTTAAGTCCAGTATCCTTCGTCGCCGCCAGTCCTGAACGCCTTCCATTTGCCAAAAGTCACACCGAGCCTTGAGAACTTCCATGGCTTGAAAAGTCGCTGCCTTGGCCGTACAGCCTGCTTCCCGCACGACCGCCAAAGAATTTGCGCATGATGCCCCAGGCGTGGTGTTTGTGTAATCGACACCCGTGGCCTTTTCCAGTCCTTCACCTGTTTGATGAATAAATCAAAACACCTCCAAGCTGGAAAAATGCAATGAATAAATGACCGAGAATCTTGCTGGCCGCGCGATCGGGAAGGAAACTCGTCCAAGAAGAGAATGGGCGACTCGTCGACCAGCTTGGCCATCCACAATAGCGAATGCTCTTCATTGCGATCCTGCCTGAATGAGACTTGCTTTGATTTTACAGCGGTACGTTTCGAGCTGCGCAAACGTAGAGCATAAACGTGTTGAAGTGCCAACGCTTCTTGCGCTCGTGGAAGTCCACCATAGCAGGTCCAGCAGCATGGACTTGCCGGTGCCCACTTCACCAGAGAGAAAGAGGCCTTTTAAGGAATCAATCGCATACCATGAGCTCATGGTTTTGCAGCACGCGTGTGTGAGGGCGAGGCTGTCCCGCGTCTCGGCACCGTTCGGGAGGAGGTGTTTAAAGAGCGGGTTGCGCTGATGGCGTGACTGGGCACGGCGAGGATGTTTTCCGACCCTCGCCCGGTCGCGTGTCGGTCAAGCGCGCGGCTATGATGGCGCTGCTGGTACTGCGCTGCGGTGAGTAGTCCTTGATCCGGAGGTAGACCTTGCAGCGTCGTAGCAGCAAGTTTGACGCGACGCGGCGATTGCAAATGGATAGATCAGCAAATCAAAGATAGACGTCGGAGTTGCAGACAGGCAGGTAGAGGATGCCGTGTCCTGAGTGAGAATCTTCTGTCCGCTGCGCCTGCCGGTGTAAGGGAGTTGACGAAATGCCCACGCTTGTTCACAGGCACCAGGCGTGATGTGGTTGTCTCGGTGAGCGGTTGATGAGACCAGCGAGGCGTGCAATGATAAGACGTGTCTCGAAGAAACAGTGCTGGCGAGGCTGCATTTGCGGGGGAAGGTGTTGGTGGTTGGGCAGGTATTGGTTTGGATTCAAGGTTCAGAGGAATTCGAGGAATTCAAAGTAGCTTCATTATCGAACGGCCCATTTGTTTGGTGTTGTGTGCAGTGGTTGAGCGTGCGTCAAGATTTCGCGGGTTTCGGTTCCTATGGACTCATTCTAGGTTAACTGAAATTCCGAGAAGAAACTATGTCTACCGCGAGATTCTTGATTTTCACCACTTATTGCCTTCCAAGATCTGTTGTAGATTACAACTCGCTGGTCTAGTATCAAGCCAGAGGCAAGTTTCTCCAATACAATCTGGGCAACGTACTGCCAGGCTGCTCTATACAGCCTGATGAGCCAATAATTACCGTAGTAGGCTGTGCAGCGCACGTACTGCCACGACCAGCACCAGCTCACGTTGCTTCAACTTTGTTTTTCATCCACCGCCAAATACCTTGGACTTCACATTCACGTACTAGCATCAACAACCTTGCCCATCCCCTCTCCTGCCCTTGCGCCAACTTACTTGCATGCCCGGAAATGCATCCCCTCATCAGCATTCATCTAATTTTTATCTGACTTGATCAATTCATCAGTCTTCAGGCATGCCCTTCACACCCCGTTGCGCGCGCTGCCTCCTCCCTTCGTCTCGAAATGTTTTCCACTGCCGCTACCGAAGGCGGCCCAGCGACGGCCACCCGCTCACGCCGCCGCCAACGTCCTAAGTCCTGGTATTCGTACCCTCAGCCCACAAGGAAGCGCGCACGCATACCACTCTCGGAGCAAACCTTCTCAACCTGACGTGCAGCCTGACGCCGTCGATGCTCCGGTTATCGAGAAGCGCGCCCTGGAGCTTCCACTGACGATGCTGGCATCGAAACATCACCCGAGCCCCGCGAAAGGAATTGGAAGTCCGCACAAAACCAAACACGCCGAGAGGGCAGTCAAAATGGGCCGACGGCAGCCGTCCTGTCGAGTTTGGCAGAATTTTCACCAGGCAACACTCATCTAACTTGGTCAATTCAGGACTAGCACGAATGCCTACGTAGTTAGTGTTGCCTGCTATTCTGGATAGAATCTGCTCAATTGGTCTTTTCGGGCCGCATTTGCCTCTGCCCTCTCCATCCGCTAATACCCTCATAGTGAAGCAGCATGCCGGATGTCTCGTCTTCCTTCGGATATGCCCTGGCTCCTCACGCAGACAAACGCCTTGGTCTGGCCTCTACAACTGACATCGCAATCCCCGAGACATTTACATCTACACCGCCCACACCAGGCAGATCTAGCGACCTCTCCTGTCGGATGCTTCTGTCTTCTCCATCAGCCTCCTCCACAGAAACCCGGGACTGGTCGTCGTCACAGCTAGCACTGGCAAGGTTGTCTTTTGAATCCATCTCCAGCGCCGCCACATTTGCTTAATAAAAAGCACTGATCTGGAGTCGAGTACACCATTTCCGGCATGTCCCATGGGAGAAAGTCATTCCATTACCAACGCTGAGTCTGCTGGTTTATCATCACCTCAACTCAAGCGTCTGGCCTATCCTTTGTTCGCGACAACCACGGTCGACCCGCTATCTCGGTAGCCACTTACGCTCAAGTCCGCCAGCTCCAGCGGTGGCATCTTTGGCAAGCACCGTCATGCCTTTTCCAACCTGTCACATTGAGCGAATCGCTGCCGTGCGCTGAAACGACCCTCCGGCGTGGCAGAACGTAACATTTGTCGCTCTAACCGCGAAAAGCCGTTGCAAGCCTGGAAGATCCACCGCGGCGGCCATAACGAGCATATTGGCGAGGCCGAGATGCGCGACCTACATACTCTGCCCTTACGAAGCCGACCCATATACGAAAGACTTTTCAGCAGATTCCTGGAGGCGCTTGACTTGCCTGGTTCAAAGGCCTCGAGCACAAGTATCACGAGTTGAGCAGGCTATATGCCATAGCCTCAGACGACGTCAGCACCAATTCTTGTAATGAGTTTGTTCCTGGTACAACTTCAACGAGCGACAAAGGCAACGCTTTGCGCGTTAACGACACAAGAAGGAGTAAGTGCTGAATAGAAGTGTCGTCTGAGGCTATGGCATCACTAAGCCTGCTCAACTCGTGATACTTGTGCTCGAGGCCTTGGGGACAAAGGTAAAGTCAGCGCCTCCAAGGAATCTGCCAGTGCCCTCGTATATGGGTCATTTCTGTAGAGGGCAGAGTACAACGTGGAGTCGCGCATCTCGGCCTCTCGCTAATATGCTCGTTGTGGTTGCCAGTGGTGGATTCTCCAGGCTTTCAGAGCTGAGCTGTGGTTAGGAGTGATAATGTTAGGTGGTTCACCCACGCGGGGATCGATCGGCGCGCATGGCAGCGATTTCCGGCCCTCGTAATGCATGGTTGGCGCGGGCATGACGGATGCTGCCAAGATGCCACCGCTGGAGCCAGAGACTTGAGCGTAGAAATTGTACCGAGATAGTGGGTCGACCGTGGCTGTCGCGAACACTGAGATAGGCCAGACGCCCTGAGTTGAAGGTGATGATGAAGCCAGCAGACTCATAGCGTTGGTACGGAGATGACTTTTCTCCATGGGACATACGGAAATGGTGTACTCGACTCCAGATCGGTCCTTTAATAAAAGCAAAATGTGGCGGCGCTGGAGATGGATTCCCAAAGACAACCTTGCCAGTGCTAGCTGTGACGACGACCAGTCCAGGTTCTGTGGAGGAGGCTGATGGAGAGACGAAGCATCCGACGGGGAGAGGGTCGCTAGATCTGCCTGGTGTGGGCAGTGTGAATGTAAATGTCTCGGGGATTGCGATGTCGAGTTGTAGGGCCAGACCAAGGCGTTTGTCTGCGTGAGGGCCAGGGCATATCCGAAGGAAGACGAGACATCGGCATGCTGTCGCTCATGAGGGGTATAGCGGAGGGTGGAAACACGGGCAGAGTGGGCAATACTGACGAGACCAGTCCGGAACGGATTCTGTCCGGAATGGCAGGCAGCTTGCTAACTACGTAGGCATTCGTGCTTAGTCTGCGTGACCAAGTTAGATGAGTGTTGCACGGTGAAAATTCTGCCGACTCACCAGAACAACGCTGCCATCGCCCTTGACGCTGCCCTCTCGGCGTGTTTGGACTTTTTTGTGCGGACTTGCAATTCCTTCGCAACGGCGATGTTTTCGATGCCAGCATCGTCGATGGCTCTGTGCGCTCGATAACCGGAGTATCGACGGCGTCATTGCGCGGTCCGGGTTGAGAAAGGTTTGGCTCCGAGAGTGGTATGCGTGCGCGCTTCGCCTCGGGCCGGAGGTAACGAGGCCTCCTGACTTGGGACGTTGGCGGCGGCGTGAGCGGGTGGCCGTCGCTGGGCCGCCTCGGTAGCGGCAGTGGAAAACATTTCCTGAGACGAGGGGAGGGAGAGAGCAGCGCGCAACGGGGGTGTGAAGGGCGCGCACAGAACTGATGAATTGATCAAGTCAGATAAAAATTAGATGAATGCTGATGAGGGGGACACTTTTGGCATGCAAGCAAGTTGGCGGCAGAGGGATGGGTGGGCGTTGCTGATGCTAGTACGGAATGTGAAGTCCAAGGTATTTATTGGCGGTGGATGAAAACAAAGTTGATAACGAGCTGGTGCCACCCAGTCGTGGCAGTACGTGCGCTGTGCAACCTACCTAGGTAATTATTGGCTCATCGGGTGGCCAGCGCAGAGCAGCCACGGCGGTACCTGCCGTTTGCCCCAGATTGTGTGGAGAAGCTTGTACCTCCTAGCTTGATACTAGACCAGCGAGTTGTAATCTACAAACAGATCTGGAGAGGCAAATAAGTCAATTGGAAAATCAAGAGAATCTCGCGGTAGACTATAGTTTCTCTCGGAATTTCAGTTAACCTAGAATGAGTCCAAGGCAAACCCAAGTGGGAAATCTTGACACGCTCAACCACTGCCTTGGCTACCAAAACAAGTAGACTGATTCGATAATGAAGCTACTTTGAATTTCTCACCCCTTCTGAACCTTGAGATCCGACCAATACCTGCCCAACCTACAACACATTCCCCCGCAAATGGCAGCCCGCCAACGCTGTTTCTTCCGAGACACGTCACTGTCATTTGCACGCCTCGCGGTCTCATCAACCGCTCACCGAGACAACCACATCACGCCTGGTGCCTATTTAGGCTTAGCGCCATCCGCAACACCGTCCGCTCCAACCCACCCACCGAGCGCCGAGCGCCTGGCTGACAGAAGCTCCTGTCTACTTCTCCTGCGGGACATGGCACTCTCTCTTCTCCCTTCCCGCCACCATGAGGCGCTTCTCCACGGCCGTCACCATCACGGACCCGCTGGTCAAGTACCAGAGCTCAAGGTCTGCCGGCGTTTACGCTCGCGATCCGGCCCAGCACCGCCTGGCCTGCCACCTACGGGTCTACCTCCGGGATCAAGGATCACTCACCGCAGCGCGAGTACCAGCAGCGCCTGTCACTGGCCGCGCGCTTGACCGACACGCAGAAGCCGGGCGAGGGGTCGGAAAACATCCTCGCCGTGCCCAGTCACGCCATCCCATGCAACCCGCTCTTTAAACACCTCTCCCGAACAGTGCCGAGACGCGGGACAGCCTCGCCCTCACACGCGTGCTGCAAAACCATGAGCTTCAGCTATTGCGATTGATCTGCCAAAAGGCCTCTTCTGGTGAAGTGGGCACCGGCAAGTCCATGCTGCTGACCTCTAAAGCAGACGGACTTCCCCACGAGCGCAAGAAGCGTTGGCACTTCAAATGTTTATGCTCTCTGATACGTTTGCGCAGCTGAAACGTACCGCGCAACAAATCAAGCAAAGTCTCATTCGACGTCGCAATGAAGAGCATTCGCTATTGTGGATGGCCATAGCTGGTCGACGAGTCGCCCATTCTCTTCTTGGACGAGTTTCAGCTTCCTGATCGCGCGTAATGTGATCAGTCATTTATTCATTGCATTTTTCAGCCTTCTATGTGTTTTGACTTGTTTCATCAATAAGCTGGAGGAATCGTAGGCGTCATGGTGTCGATTTGTTATGAACACCACGCTCGGGCACCGCGCACCTTTGGATGGCGGTCGCGCGGAAGCAGCTGCATGGTTGCGCGCGAATTTTTCTAAAGTTGCTGGAGGTCTGTTGGCTCGGTAATTTAAAAAATGGTATACGGCGTTCAGGACTGCCATGACTGAGATACTGGACTTAAAGTCAAGGACGAATAACTTCAAGAGGTAGTCATGCACACCAATATTGATGTCTAAATGCACACACTGTAGATGATTTTATCACTGGCCACGAAGATGAATTGGCCATATGGTAAAAAGCTTGTAGGGGCAGCTTCTGTGGAAAGGGATGTCGAAAACCATCATTGTGAGAGGTCGGGACAGGAACATCTCCACATACCATGACGGCACAGGCTAGACTTTGAGCAATAATGCCATGATTCGACCAGTGACTACATCACAATGGCCCTGTCGTCATTACATTCATCAATAATAATATCCCTATGATGTCCGTTTTCTAAAGAATGGGGCGCGCTGCTTCATCACCCTTCTGATGCCCACGAAGCCCGCAAGTCTGCTGTCTGTTTGATGGCCCTGCGGACCACCATTTTCTGAGATGTAACCGCCTTCCACAGCCGTGGTGCATCTCCCGACAGCAACGAAGATGTTCATGGCGGCGAGAAGACGCCGCCCACTGGAAACCACGCGGCGAGCAAAACTTCAAGACCAGCGTCGGCGCGTTTCGCCCAACGCCTGGCATTACGACACAAAGACTCCGCCGTCGTGTCGACCGACCAGACCGATTTATCTGGCGCAGCGGCGGTTATGCGGATTCGCATATGGTGCCCCACGGTGGAGGATTGAGTCACACAGGCAGCTGCGCCACCCGCGCTCAGATCAGCGCACGAGCCTGCACAAACTTTGGCAGGCCGCCGTTGCTGAGGCAAAATCGGGAGGGCGGCGAGGCGCTGAGCTACCAGCGGCAGGTCTGCGAGGAGAGGATGATGGGACAGCGGGAGCGATGCTGACGTGGACGGTGAGGTGGCAGGCTGGCGGAAAGAGATAGAGACATCAAGACGGCGCAAGAACTGACAAAGAATAGAG
>JAKJXD010000024.1:0-19022 GCA_022985055.1 Beauveria pseudobassiana | reverse complement strand
AAAATCTTGGTCAGTCGGAGAGCGTCCCACAAGTACAGGGCCCGTCAAGGGCCCGCTAGAGAGCCTGCCAGAGTAAGGTAGATTCCAGCTAGAGCGGCGGTGGCGAGAACCTTCAGCTCGTGGTTGTTCTTTCTTCTTAGCGTGCGAGACATCCCGCTCGCTCTACCCGGCCCGTGTTTGGTAGTGATGCATAGTCTGGCTGGCTCCAGCACGGAGGCCATTTGAAGTGGCAGTTGCCCAGGTCAACTTCGTCTAGAATGTAAGGAGTGCCTCAATCTAAAAGCAAAGCCGCCGCGTGAGTGATCCCTTGGTGCAACGCCAGCCTAGCGACGGGTCCGTCTCCACCCGAGCAGCTAGCGCAACGGCCAGTGCTGTTGGCGGCGTGTCGACATTGTCAATGAAATGGACGGTTGCAGGGCAACAAGAGTGGTTAAATATAACGCCCCAACCTGCTCCAGCAAAGAATAAGTTCATCGCACATGCCAATCGTTTGTTCACCCAAGATAATGCCAACGTTATCCATGCAGTCGTCTTGCAAACTCAGCAGCAGCTCCGATTGGTTTACCAGCAAGGCTACTGGAAATATGGCCGATATTACGGAGCCTGAGGGACACATACCACTCCCCTCTCATCGATGCTGTACGCACATCAGGAGTTTTCTATCACGTATTCCGTACAGCCTTAACAAGTTTATGCAGGAAGAGCCGAAACGGTTTCTGACATGTTGAACAAATTCTTCTCTTGGCGCGGAGACCAGGCTTTCTCAAGCCGCGTAAGGCGCGGTAGCCCAACACGCGTATTGGATCTCGGAACTGGGACAGCTATCTGGGCCATTCAAGTGGCTGAAGAGTATGGACCTGCTTGCATCTATATGCTCCTGTCGCTAACTGAAGCCGCAGTATCTTGCCGGATTCCCACGTTATGGCTGTTGATCTCAACAGGATTCAGCCAGCTTTGTTAGTCGACGCCCTGCACAGCTGCATGCTGCGTATACTAATTGAATCCAGTATCCCGTCTAATTCTGACTACTATGCAGTTCAACATCGAAGAACCGAATTGGGCACCGCTTCTCGAGAATTGGTGATCTGGTATTCATGAGGCTGCTTTTAGGCAGCATCTGCAACGATGCGTGGCCGGCCATATATCAAAAGGCCTTCCTGTAAGTTCATGCCCGGCTGATGAACCGTCTTCCAATAGATCGTTTACTCTGAACTGCTACTAGACACACAGGATTCCCCGGGGGGTATATATCGAGCAAGTTGAGATCGATTGGGTCTCCGGTGGAAGGTGCCGACATTCCAGAAAGCTCTGCCTTGCTCGAGTGGTCGCAAAAGTTCCCAGAGGGAAATGGATGGCTTCAATGCAGTGCTAGAATTTCAGTTGAAGGTGCAGTAATCTGGTAGAAGCTGCGGGTTACGTGGACTTGAGAAGACGATAATTCGCTGTTGTGTCAGCCCATGGTGTGATGACAGGCGCGAGAGGCTGGTGGCCAATTGGTTCAATCTTTGCTTGATCGAGGGAATAGAGGCAATGAGTCTGGCCCCTTTGGTGGAAAATTGCTGTATGACCGTCTGCCAAGTTAAAGAACTCCAGGCACGGGTAAAGCGAGAAAGCTGCAATTTACAGTTTCATGCATATTTCAACATGTAAGCGAAGCCTCTCGGTAACGAGACACGGCTCTGGCTAAACTAGCAGGCATATTTGGACGGCCAAACGACCACAACAACAGCAAGGCTGATAACAGGGCGGCAATGGGGAGCGTGCATGTACTCCTGCGCGGCTACTGTGGACTTGGTGGTGACGAGCACTGGCGCGCCGCTGCAATTGGTGCAATGTGACATAGTCGCAGAGCAATGATGGAAATAGTACAATAATCGCGTTTTCTCATTATTTTTAAACAGCCCTGACGCATCAAACTCATTTTCAGAATAGACAAAGCTCCCTATTAGTATTTGAATATAGTGCGTCCGTTGACAATCTAACAAACAAGAACCCGCCGCGATTCTGGGTGCTGCCCGATGCGCGCTAAGATGACACGGAAGCAGAAAACTGACCTCTGAATAATGGACGGGGCTGGGTGCCAGTAAGCTGATCCGTTCTGTTGCTTTCGAAAATAAAACCTTCTATTTGACGTCTCGCCTTTCCACTTATGCTCCCGATGGCTCCTGCGTACGTGTTACTCAATATTTTCTGTCTTCATTTCTTACATTTGGGGCCTCTGTTAGGCGTTCCTGCGCCTATTTCGCCGTTAAATAAGCCCAAGAATCCAACGCTTGTGCATGAAATACGCTCACCAATATCATGCAGAGATTATCTGGCAGTGCAGATATTGTTACTCATATTCAATTTACATCATAACGGAGGATGGAAGGAGCATGTTTATAGCCATTGATGATCTCTGCCCAGAGTGGGACGAGTACGGCATGGATCAGATTGTGGCCGCAGACCTTTCTGTAGAGCCTGATTCTGAAGCATTCCGCCAATATGCATCAATCTTGCGAACCTCGTCCTCTATGTGTCCTCGTCCTGTGCCGGCTGGCACCTCCAGCTCCTCAAGCGTGGCATCCGCTGTCCCGCCTGTATGTACTACAGAGCGGAGCCTCACAACTCTCGAGATATCTTCAATGCCTAAGTTGGGCAATTTGCAGCTACCGCCAGATACAAAACAACCTACTTACCACGCCCAACCGGGAGCGGATGCTGAATCGGCACCAACAGCCAGCAGGAACACACTTCGAAGGCCCACCGCGGAAACAATCACTAACCCGCCACCACTGCGAAGACAAAGTAGGGCCAGAACTCCGCCCTGGTCTGACTGAATGGCGGTCAGGTAGCGGATAGCTATAAACAATAATAAATTGCTCGGAATTCTTATTAAACACATTTTCATTTCTGGCTTCTCAGACTCTCTTATGTTAGTTCTATTTTAGCAATGTGCCAATTCGCTCCCAAGCCGACCTGCTGATCAGATGATGGCAGGCGCGCAGCGGTGGTATGTCACTCTCACGCCTGATTAGCGCCGGCTTGAGTTTTGTGAAAAGCCTACGCCAAAGCATTGACTTTGGTGGCGGGAACGACTTCAACACCCATTACCATGAATTGAATGACAGAAATATTAACAGCATCTCACAAGGGTCGTTTCATGATGTGATTGTGTAAATGCTTTATTACTAGCTATACCAGTCTATAGATATACCAGGAAGCTTTGGCGCACAGTGTGGTCTCATTTAGGCCGGATCCTCCTTGCCCCTGTGCAAGGCTATCCAATTTCCAATTTCTGCAGCAGCTGAACGAGGTTGCTCTCGGGTTCGGGCCTCGTTGAGTTCGGCCGCCGGTTGAAGGGCGGCTGCCGTTTCCGATGACCACGTTTAGACGATCTTTTGTGTTTGGCTGGCTCTCTGTTCATCTTCTGTTTGTGAACGCGGCCTGACCTTTGCTCTAAGGCACTGCAATTTGGCCTCCGTGTCTTTCTCTTTGGCTGTCGAGAGCCGGGCCTTGGATTCGACCTTTTGAAACGATTCTTAGGGTTCAAGCGGCTCCGGGTCGCATTCAGACCACGTGGAAAAGCCTGCTCCCGTTGGAGCCAGATATCGTTCGGATGAGGTAGGCGTGTCTCTTCTTGCCTCAAGTCCCGAACGCGCTGCGGCTGGGGGACGCATACGGAAGAGGATGCTTGTTCTTCGCAGTGTGTTCCGCAGTCACTTCAAGCGCATGCATATTGGTGTTTGCCCGGGGTATTGCCTGCGTGGTGAGTTACATATCATGCCAAAGGTTCCACTTCGCTACGCGTTTCCATAAGTTCTATGATATATGTTATCTCTACCCCTGAATACGTCCGGGCAAATGTGTGCTTACAGACTCGTGAAGCTGATCCCCATTGTGCGGTCTGCTTTCTGTTTGGCGTTACTGTACGCTCGACACCAAAGCTCCTTAGTCCACATGTTTCTTAGCGCCGTGGCTGGCTGCCTCCAACCAAGCCACTCGAGTCGTTCACGCTTTCAGACTTGTGACTTCTACTTAGTGCGGGCGTTGCCTCTGAGCATTGAGGTGCCAGACATAAAAGTGCTGCAAGTCTTGGAGAGTACAATTCTCTGTAGTCACAAAACTGAAAGTAAAGAGAATCTAGCTAATGCCACTTACCGCAGAATTGAGTTAGCAGTTACGTGTCTAAGCCTCTAAGGTCAATTAGATCGTATAATATATTAGAGGCCTCGCCACTCCTAGAGAGTTAGTGCTTATAATCAACAGAGTTTCTTACATTTCAATCAAGATGCCAGTTTTTCATCATATGCTGCCTTTCAAGGGTTTACCCGATGCTGATGATAAGCAAGCTAAGGAGTGAGTTCTCTAATTCTGTCGTCGTGGTTTGGTGGGTTCTAACCCGGAAAGGTTTTTAAGAGGGATGACTTGCGTTGTCTGCATGAGTGGAAGCAGCGGCGTGCACTTCTCCGCCCCGGCATCACTGCTGTCACGTCTTTCTACCCCCATCGAAGCTTTGGTAAATAGCGTTGTCGAGGGCACAGATGCATCTGCGAGTCTTGATGTTGCTGATGAAGGCTTATTTTATCGCTTATGCCAGTTTGTATTTACAGGCACTTACGACGGCTTTACTAAACTTAAGAATGAGGACCGCCGTGACTGCATCGAAGGAACAGCACCATCCATCGCAGAGACTTGTATGAATGAGTCGGCAGACACCAAATTGACAAACGCTGAGTTTCCGCCTGGCTCGTTTGGAGCCTCCATCGCTCCGTTCCGAGTTAGCTCAACTCAGTCCTCAGGCGGTAGCCTTTCGGAAACCAAAACCAGCCTACTACCAATTGCTTCTTTGGGACCTCCGAGACCACAGGCGGCGGTGGGCTCTTTGGAGGCAAAAGCCAGGCTTTTAGTAGCACTAGCTGCTTTAGAACTTCCGAGACCACAGGCGGCGGTGGGCTCTTTGGAGGCAAAAGCCAGGCTCTGAATAGCACTAAATGCTTTGGAATTCCCGAGACCACAGGCGGCGGTGGGCTCTTTGGAGGCAAAAGCCAGGCCCCTGCTAGCACTGGCCTGTTTGAAACATCCGAGACCCCAGGCGGCGGTAGCTTAAACGTATCCAGCTTGTTTGGGGGTAGCTGTGTCGAAATGGGCTTCAGTTGCCTTACTCCCTTCTTTCCTCTAAGGAAACCTTGGACGAGGCCACGACTTGCAAAACTCGGCCTAAGAAACGAAAACGTGAAGAATTAAATGACAGCGAAGATTGTTTACATCTGTCATTCAAGTCACGCGCGATTTCTGCTTTTACAGACTGACGACCAGATGTATCCCTCGCCGCCTAATCTCGATAACAGGTCACGATCGCTTGAAAATGTGCTTGGCCACGCGAAAATGTGGTACATTGCTGAGAAGTATGCCATAAAGAGCTTGATGGACGTTGCTAGCTCAAGCTTTACTAGCGAGCTTGCACGCTGGGTGATCAATGACTCCGAGTTTATCACAGATTTTGGGCGAGTGCTTAGCTACTTGTACCGCAGCCGCGCTGGAGACAACGCCCTACAACTGCTTATTGCCCAATTTGCTGCATGCATAGTGGATGATGTCAGGAATCTTGATAGCTGGGCAGAATTGATGAAGGACGTCCCGGCTTTTTCATTATGACTTGGTTCATGCGCTTGTTAAGGTCTACTGCCCCTAGAGGGGAAGACTGATGCGGCCAAACCATGACGCGAATTTGTCGTTTTGATCTGTTTAGTTTGATTGCCGCGGCCTGAATTGATGGAATATCAAGTTACGTATCTAAATCAAGTGTTTTAGCAAGATTTCTATTCAATCCTCTAAGGCTTTGTTTTCAAGAGTGATAACAATCTAATTAATAATATTTGCGAACAATTCGTTCAGCAATTAATTTACTATAAACTGTAGCTGAATCGTGGAAGTTTTAGTCTGAAGACGCTTCCCCTACCTTAATTTTACGGTCTCGTTGTCTCCGCAAACTAAGTTCTACCTAATTCCCTCTTGTCGCTTCTATCCTGACTCGGGCAAAGGCAGAAACAGCGTCACCTCTACATGTCTTGAAACCTCCTTTTCTTTTTCTTAACATCAAAAACAAGCATCTTCCTACAATATATCTTAAGACATCGTAAGGGCCAAAGATCATTTGTTGAGCGAAGTAATAATAGCAAGCCTAATAATTACGCAAGATTAGCGAGGCACTAATAATAATTTAATTTATGCTGAAGACGTCCCCGGTATCATATACCTCCAACCACCGTGGCGCAATCTTTTTTGGTGTCTACCGGAACCGCCTCCAGTGTATGCTTTCGAGCTTCTCCGTCCTTTGGTGCGCTCATGCTTCATCTATTAGGATCCACAACCTCAAAAGTCCGACTAATATCTGCCCTCAGACTTCAAACTATGAACAGCAGTGTTTTCTTCGTCCTAAGCCCCAACACTGTGCTGCTCGATGGTTTCGTGCCCTAAAAACTAGACCCAGGTCCTGATTCAGGCTCCTGCACCCTGGCCCCCGCACTTCGAACGGACTCCTTACACGAAAGCAGACAGCAGACAGCAGACAGCAGACAGCAGCAGGAAGGTGCGATGAACTACTCGTTTTGCTGCGGCTTAAATACGTACATTGCCGCATGCTGTTGCAAGACATTTTAACGTCCTGATCAACTTACCTTTACTCACTTCAAATATGTCAGGGTTTCAAGCTAAGGAGGGCACAAGCCAAACCGCTGATATTGTCCGGGGTGCAGCATGCACAATCAGCCCACTAGCGAGTAGATTGTTGAAAAAGATGCAAAAGAAACATTTACAAACAATATATATCAATATACGGCTTCTGGATAAAGTTGTTGATAGACACAACATTGCCCTCGGACATTTCGCAGAACGACCATCGAATTGCAAACGCCATGCGACAGTTAGACCAAGTCATCGCTAGAACGGATCGGGCTGAGTCCGTATAGGCTCCGCTCTACTGGCAAGACTCTTATCAACTCTGCAAGAAAGAATACGGCTTCTCCGTCAGCGAGGAGAATATTTCGCGAAGAGAAAATGCAGCAGCATAGTAATTGACAGTTATGCAACCGCGCGAAATCTGCCACTAGACAAGACGTCTCGATCTCGGACACTGTACCGAATCAGAATGAGCAAACGGTGGAGCGCGCTTGCTGGAAACTATCCGCTACTTCTTGCCACGCTATCAGATGAAGCTGAAGGAATCATGTCAGTATGCCTCTACATTACCTTTGGCCTGCCTACTGATACCAAACAGTGGGAATTTAAATGTGTCTAATCAAGCTTTGCGCGATCTCGCGACTCAATTGCACACTTCGTATCCCCCGGAACTGAGAGCCGTAGCAGACTACATGGAGGGTTTCAAGGAAGAATTAAGCAATATTGGCATAGGCGAGCTGCGAGAGCATGCTGCTGGTGGAGAGGATATACAAGAGAAAGAGCAGCTGAGCAAGGAGAGACAGGATATGGAGCAACGGAGACAGGGACACCTAAGACAGCTAAGGGGAATACTACTTTGTACCTACTAATAGAATGCTGTGGGGCAGAACTGGTTAGGGTAGAGGTGGGTAGACGTAGAGGTACTGTTAGTGGTAGGGGTAGAGGTATCAAGTTGTAGCGGTACTGGTAGTAGATACAGGGCCCTCTATCCTTTCCCTTCCGGTGCCTACTTCTACCTCTTCCACTTCCTACGTCTACTACCACCGCTTCCACTTGTTACCTCTACTACTACCCCCACTTCCTACCTCTACCACTACCTCGACATACTGTAAACTCACCTGCAAGAGCTGTGCTTGATTCAGTCTAGTGCCTCGGTGGGCGATATCTCACTGGACACTACCTCACTGCCTCACCTAGCGGAACCTCATAGTGATATCCATAGTCTTACAAAAAGAATATAAGCTACACCAACTTTGTCCTGAGAAAATGCTTTCATAATGTACATTATGATGCGTGTGTGTTTGCTGTTGCAGCGGATTACGAGATGATATAGGCAGTTGCTGCCAGTTAGCCAGGCTCTTGTCTTCGAGCTAGCACCCTAAGCAGGATCTTAATACTTGTCAGTCAAACGTGTTCTAGCAGTAAGGCTATCGTTGATGGCTCATTCGGATCCATGACATCAGCGAGAGATCCCTTCTCTATGATTAATTTCACAATCTCAATATGCCCTTTAACAGAGGCTGCGTGTAGCGGCGTCCATCTGTCACTATTCGCAACAGCGACATCAGCCCCGTTCGAAAGAAGCAGATTGACTACCTCGAGATGTCCACTGCAAGGTTTCAACCACTACATCCATCCACATTTGAAGCAGGTTGAGTGGATGTACTACATATCAGGCAATTACAAAGTGGATGTAGTACATCTTGTACTTAAGTGTAGTGGATGTACACACGTGTATTTGAGGTGGATTTTTGAGGCCATTCACAACGTCCTCGGCGCCTATTCAGCCTCGCTTTCCGAGCTTGATACCACCAACTCTTCAGCCTGTTGCAACTGTGATAAGTCGTCAACCTCGCTGGCGCCGTCCTCGCTATCGAATAGCCATTTTGACTCTGCCAATGCCAGCTCGTCATCGCGTAGAGCCCCATAAGTAGCATCCAGCTTACTCAACATGTGAGTGAAGCATCGGGTCTAGGTCCTTGATTAGGCCAGCACGGTACCAAGAGCGTAAAACCTGGCAAATGCCGATAATCTCAGCATCTAAGTCTGTACGCAAGCTCGAGACCATCTTGCCAGCGGCTGAAAACAGCCTCACACTCGGCTGACATTGGCTGGATCGTCAGGAAGTCCAAGGCCATCCTCGACAACCTAGGATATCTGCTTTGCTTAGTGACCCAGTAACGAATTGGGTCACGAACGTCGCCGTCGCCGGCCTCACGATCCGTCTGCCACGCCTGGTACTCGTCGCCAATTATAGCTGGTGCATTGGTTGGTATTGAGCTTGGCAGACGGCTGTTCTTCTCGAAGGGGTTGAAAAATCGGGGCCGTTTTGCTGGTGGCTCGTCGTCGCCTCTGCTGCTGGTTGTCCTAGCGTCAAGATGGGCGTAATCGGACAGCCAGACGTCAGCAACCATCTCTTTCGCCTTTTCAACCCAACTAGGCTTGAGGCCACGTTTCATCAAACCAGTCCCAACGATAAGCTGGATGCAGCGCCATTGTGGTATAGTAAATCGGCGTCTCGTCCAACCGCCGATAATACTCGTCCAGCTTATCCCAAGCAAGGTTGATTCCGATGCGGAAGTACTCAGCATCAGGAAATCCAGCAGCAAGCTGCTTGTATTCTTCCAGCGTGTTAAGCAGCAGCTCGTAACCAAGTATCACGTCCCAAATATTACCGTAGGAGCCGGTCCAGCCCACATGCTTACGGATGTGTCCATCCCCCTCAAGTGTCTTTACCACAGTCTCAAAAACAGTCAGGATTGCCTCCAAATGGTAAAGAACCTCCCAGTCTTTGTCTGCTAGTTGATTCTCGTCTCGAAGAATACGTGGCTTTTTCGCCAACTTGGCTTGTGTTACTTGGCCAGTCCTTCTAGACCGATTTTCGTCCTCCCACTGGGCCTTATATCTGATCAGTAGGAGCTCGACAGAGGTTTTCAGTCGTAGAGCCCTGCGGATCATGTAGAGTTGTGACAGCCACCGTGTGTCGTTGTCAATAATTAGCTTGGAGTGGTTTTTTCGATCGGAGCTTAAGGTGGTAGCGCGATTAATTTCCTCCTGTTCAACATGCCAGATTAGTATCAGACGAATGGATTCCCCAAAGCCACTCACCCTCTGGACCTCCTTGAACAAGTAAATTAACCGATGGCTAATGCGCACATCAACAACGATATTATGTAACTTGCCAACCGGCCCCTTTGCGCCATCGGGCGTATTCGGCATCAGACAACGCTTCTGCGCCCGATAATTGCTGCTCGAGCGCGTCTGTGTTTCTGCCAAATAAGAGCGCCTTCGCTGACAAGTTGATTGTATGGCCAATACAGCGTCCTCGACGTAGTCGCCCATCGAATCCAAGTTCACCACCAATGACTTCCATCGCAGTATCGTTGTTTTCAGCGTTGTCGAGCGTGAAATAGCCAACCTTCTCTGGATTCACGCCAAGAGTATGCAGGATGTCGAGAACCTCCCCACCGATCGTTGAGCCGAAGTGACGATGAGCCTCTGGAACCCCAATTATGATTTTGCATGGCTGATCCTTCTCATCTCTAAAAAAGCAAGCAATCCCATACAGGGCAAGCTTATTTCGAGACGTCCAGCCATCAAATGATATATGAAGCAGTCCGGGGCGTTCTTTAGCACATCGATAACTTTCTTCTTGTGGCGGTTATACTGTTGGATGATCTTGCATCGAATAGCCCTGGCACTCAAGTTGGCGCGTTGGATCGAAACGGAGGACTCAAATAGTCGAAGATGTCTCGGAGGTTGGGGTTCTCGACGAAGGAGAAGGACTGGTTGCTACTGACGATTAACTCGACTAGCATACGCTGAAAGTGTTGCTTATCAAAGCGTGAGATGACGCAATTCGCGATATTCTGTTCCCTAGGCTTATTGACGTCTAGCTTTAAAACAGAGGCAATGCCCATTGGCCTGATTTCAGTGCGCCTTCGGATTTCAGCTGTGCGGCGCTCTTTTCTCTCGCTCCGGGGCTGGTGTTTTGTGCTCACGCCATAGATGATTTGCCGCATTCTGAGACCTGAGGAGGAAAAACTCGCGATGATGGGACTATTTCTGAGGACGCAGTCCTTGCAGGCCCATTTGCGTACGCCATGACGCTGAATGTCATAGCCAAAGTCCCACAGCCAGGAGCTAGTGTCACGAGCGCGTTCCGACCAAGTCCAGCCTCTGAAATGGCGAAAAGACGGTCTTCGAGGAGCTGCTGCTGCTCTGGCTGGGCCGGCTGGTTAGCTGACATCGTCCAGAAAATAAAGTTGAGAAAGCAAACAGCAGGAATCCGGAGAAAACACATTGAATAGTTACCGGCCAGTTGTAAGGTTAGCTGTGGGGTGATCGGCCTGGCTGACTGGGGTCCTGATTCAAGAGGCAAGTACCGGGTAAGGGGATATCCAGCCATACCTACCTAAACCACCTAAATCCACTCCATTACATCCATTTTCCGGTCCGAATGTAGTGGATTATTAGGTAAGCTGAGTCCGATGAGGTGGATGTAATAGAGATGGTCCATTTATGTGTGGTCCACGTGGCTATCCAGTGTAATTGATCCGAGCCTTGGGGCTCAGCATATCTTCCCTCGCCAGTAAGACTCTTCCTCCGGTCGTCCGCGGAAATGCAGAAGATATTCTGTATTTTGCTCTTGTCGCATTTCATATACATCAACGTCAAGCCCGAAACCCTCGTAGCCCTCGTCAAATTCTCTAAGCATTTGCAAGTTTTTGTTGGTGCTCCTATGCATCAAGCCTTGCCCTGAAACATCAAGTGTCTCAGAGCCGCCCGGCACCCGGTGTTATATTATAAGGTTTTCTACCACTTGATACTTAAGCGGATGCCGCTAAATGTGGCTGCTGACAGTGGACCAAGGCTCGGATCAATTACACTGATAGCCACGTGGACCACACATAAATGGACCATCTCTATTACATCCACCTCATCGGACTCAGCTTACCTAATAATCCACTACATTCGGACCGGAAAATGGATGTAATGGAGTGGATTTAGGTGGATTTAGTAGGTATGGCTGGATATCCCCTTACCCGGTACTTGCCTCTTGAATCGGGACCCCAGTCGGCCAGGCCGATCACCCCACAGCTAACCTTACAACTGGCCGGTAACTATTCAATGTGTTTTCCGGATTCCTGCTGTTTGCTTTCTCAACTTTATTTTCTGACGATGTCAGCTAACCAGCCGGCCCAGCCAGAGCAGCAGCAGCTCCTCGAAGACCGTCTTTTTCGCCATTTCAGAGGCTGGACTTGGTCGGAACGCGCTCGTGACACTAGCTCCTGGCTGTGGACTTGGCCATGACATTCAGCGTCATGGCGTACGCAATGGCCTGCAAGGACTGCGTCCTCAGAAATAGTCCCATCATCGCGAGTTTTTCCTCCCCAGGTCTCCAGAATGCGGCAAATCATCTATGGCGTGAGCACAAAACACCAGCCCCGGAGCGAGAGAAAAAGAGCGCCGCACAGCTGAAATCGAAGGCGCACTGAAATCGAGCCAGCCGACCATTGCCTCTGTTTTAAAGCTAGACGTCAATAAGCCTAGGGAACAGAATATCGCGAATTGCGTCATCTCACGCTTTGATAAGCAACACTTTCAGCGTATGCTAGTCGAGTTAATCGTCAGTAGCAACCAGTCCTTCTCCTTCGTCGAGAACCCCAACCTCCGAGACATCTTCGACTATTTGAGTCCCTCCGTTTCGATCCAACGCGCCAACTTGAGTGCCAGGGCTATTCGATGCAAGATCATCCAACAGTATAACCGCCACAAGAAGAAAGTTATCGATGTACAAAGAACGCCCCCGGACTGCTTCATATATCATTTGATGGCTGGACGTCTCGAAATAAGCTTGCCCTGTATGGGATTGCTTGCTTTTAGAGATGAGAAGGATCAGCCATGCAAAATCATAATTGGGGTTCCAGAGGCTCATCGTCACTTCGGCTCAACGATCGGTGGGGAGGTTCTCGACATCCTGCATACTCTGGCGTGAATCCAGAGAAGGTTGGCTATTTCACGCTCGACAACGCTGAAAACAACGATACTGCGATGGAAGTCATTGGTGGTGAACTTGATTCGATGGGCGACTACGTCGAGGACGCTGTATTGGCCATACAATCAACTTGTCAGCGAAGGCGCTCTTATTTGGCAGAAACACAGACGCGCTCGAGCAGCAATTATCGGGCGCAGAAGCGTTGTCTGATGCCGAATACGCCCGATGGCGCAAAAGGGGCCGGTTGGCAAGTTACATAATATCGTTGTTGATGTGCGCATTAGCCATCGGTTAATTTACTTGTTCAAGGAGGTCCAGAGGGTGAGTGGCTTTGGGGAATCCCATTCGTCTGATACTAATCTGGCATGTTGAACAGGAGGAAATTAATCGCGCTACCACCCTTAAGCTCCGATCGAAAAACCACTCAAGCTAATTATTGACAACGACACGGTGGCTGTCACAACTCTACATGATCCGCAGGGCTCTACGACTGAAAACCTCTGTCGAGCTCCTACTGATCAGATATAAGGCCCAGTGGGAGGACGAAAATCGGTCTAGAAGGACTGGCCAAGTAACACAAGCCAAGTTGGCGAAAAAGCCACGTATTCTTCGAGACGAGAATCAACTAGCAGACAAAGACTGGGAGGTTCTTTACCATTTGGAGGCAATCCTGACTGTTTTTGAGACTGTGGTAAAGACACTTGAGGGGATGGACACATCCGTAAGCGTAAGCAGGGCTGGACCGGCTCCTACGGTAATATTTGGGACGTGATACTTGGTTACGAGCTGCTGCTTAACACGCTGGAAGAATACAAGCAGCTTGCTGCTGGATTTCCTGATGCTGAGTACTTCCGCATCGGAATCAACCTGCTTGGGATAAGCTGACGAGTATTATCGGCGGTTGGACGAGACGCCGATTTACTATACCGCAAATGGCGCTGCATCCAGCTTATCGTTGGGACTGGTTTGATGAAACGTGGCCTCAGAAGCCTAGTTGGGTTGAAAAGGCGAAAGAGATGGTTGCTGACGTCTGGCTGTCCGATTACGCCCATCTTGACGCTAGGACAACCAGCAGCAGAGGCGACGACGAGCCACCAGCAAAACGGCCCCGATTTTTCAACCCCTTCGAGAAGAACAGCCGTCTGCCAAGCTCAATACCAACCAATGCACCAGCTATAATTGGCGACGAGTACCAGGCGTGGCAGACGGATCGTGAGGCCGGCGACGGCGACGTTCGTGACCCACCCGTTACTGGGTCACTAAGCAAAGCAGATATCCTAGGTTGTCGAGGATGGCCTTGGACTTCCTGACGATCCAGCCAATGTCAGCCGAGCAGAGGCTGTTTCAGCCGCTGGCAAGATGGTCTCTGAGCTTGCGTACAGACTTAGATGCTGAGATTATCGGCATTTGCCAGGTTTACGCTCTGGTACCGTGCTGGCCTAATCAAGGACCTAGACCCGATGCTTCACTCACATGTTGAGAGTAAGCTGATGCTACTTATGGGGCTCTACGCGATGACGAGCTGGCATTGGCAGAGTCAAAATGGCTATTCGATAGCGAGGACGGCGCCAGCGAGGTTGACGACTTATCACAGTTGCAACAGGCTGAAGAGTTGGTGGTATCAAGCTCGGAAAGCGAGGCTGAATAGGCGCCGAGGACGTTGTGAATGGCCTCAAAATCCACCTCAAATACACGTGTGTACATCCACTACACTTAAGTACAAGATGTACTACATCCACTTTGTAATTGCCTGATATGTAGTACATCCACTCAACCTGCTTCAAATGTGGATGGATGTAGTGGTTCCGAGCCTTGGCAAAGTGAGGCTATGTAGCCCAGCGCCGGTATGATCATGTGAAGGTATGAGCCGACTTGATAGAGCAGGTTTATGTTAAATTCGGTCTATCAGCATTAGCCTTCGTCCGGTCAAGAAAACCGTGTTTAGACACTTACTGCCTCGATACTTATGCACAGCCAGTTCGCTAGTCGCAAAGCGTTAAACGATCCGAACTGAAGCCCTGTGTCGGCCCTGAGACGTGATATGCCGAATACTAGCGCGCATACTAATAACGAGACAATGCATGACGCGAGTCCGACCATGAGGGGAAAGGTTTTTTGATCGAAAGCCTGATTGCGAGATATACAACGAGGATAGCATATGTCGTGAACCCGGAGATGTATTCCAGAGGATCAATGCTAGGCAGCATTGTGAAGAGCGGTGTGGCCTGCATGTTGAATACATGTTGTCGGGGATGCCGAGCCATATGTAGTGTCTCTTCCTCGCATAGAAACTGTATAGGACCTGGGCATTGCCAGGTCATGTGTAACTCGCGCCGGAGTGGCATGCTTCATGAGGCCCTGTTGCGCTCGAAGCGGTTTACATCAATGGCGTAGACGCCCATCAATCGTCCAAGATCCTACGGGTCCACAATGAGCTATTCGTTGAATTGAAATCAGGATAGTGACCGATTCCTGCACATCCGTTCCCGAAGACGCTGGACAGAGTGGCTGGACTAGGACCCATAATTCGGGTCGTCGTTGTCTCTGTAAATTGTCCACGGCAGCCATCGAGTCCATGCTGAGTGCGGCTGTTACTGGCGGCCAAGGTGGCCCAAGTTCGCACCCTGCAGAAACACACATGACCCCCGTCCTTCCTCCTCGACCTCGGGAAGCGGCTGATTTGGTTTTCAATGGGCCGTCTGCACGCTTATTTCGGCGTTTTCCTTCCGCTAACAGGGAGTATGGGCTCAGTTGGCTCGGCCGGTTTGGCCAAACCGGCCGAGCCAAGTGGGCCATACATCTGTATGCGCCGCTACGGATGTAGTGTCCGTATCCCCATGGTAGGAGTGCCCAGTTGGTAGGAGGCTATTATAGGAGCGTCCCGTTGGTGAACGGCTGAGACTGTCATCGCCAGTATCGCAGTACGAATCTGCCGCCTCCTTCCCGCCCCCTTCTCTCTTCCCACTACCATCATACGACCACCATCTTACGACCATCAGAAGCCCATGGAGTTGTTACCAGCCTCCGTCGTCCAACACGATCTGCCACGAGATTGACATCAGTGGCCGGCGCCAAGACGATAACAGTGTTGTTCTGGTCGTTGTCCGTCGCGCTGACGAACATGTTGTAGAGGATACTCTACGCATTGTCGAGGTTGAGCAGCATGGATGCCTTTATATCATTTGCACAGCAACGGCTAAGCAGTGTTGCTCCTCCGCGCCGCAGGAAGATCCGCGCTTTATTCTCTTTCAATTAGGGAGCTGTATTACGAAATGCAGCAGAGATGTGCTTCCTAGCGTACGGGCGTGCAGACTCCAACCAGGCAAATGACGCTCTATCCAGGGCGAGTTCTCAGCAATCCGCTAGTCCACCAGCCGACGCTGAGTGTCAATCTCAGCAAAGCGTTGAACCGAGCGTCGTACATCCAACCCCGGCTGGCCTGGAAGTCATTGGTGGCCCTCCGCTCCTGCCTACCTTTGCGCGTGGTTTTAGGCGGATGATGCACGACGGCGATGATTTCAAGTTAGCAATTCGACTCTGCAGGTTTAACGGGGAGTCGAAGCCCTCTTTGCTAAGCCTGTGGCGCAGCTATGCCTTAGAGAAGGATGATGCAACAGTTGTCTACAGCAAAATGCACAACGCAACAAAGGGCAACGCCAAGACATCACAGTACCTTCACTGGGTGGTATCATTCATGAATCTAGCCTTACTGCATTTCGAAGTTGTCGACAAGAAATTGGTGGTGCAGAGTGGCGACCTAAGGCGGCAAGCACGCAAGGCGTCAAGAGTGATTCAGCTCCTTGCACCTTTTGGCATGGCTGGCTTGCTCATTCTTACGGTCTTTGGCCACGCTACTACGAGCTTCTACTCAATCTGCAAAGCCTCCGATGAGGATTGGGTTGGCCTCAAAGATGGTCTGGAGTGGACTTTGCGTTCAGTTCTCCCATATATTGCCCAGCGGCTCGAGGTAGTCGTGCTCTACGTCGAGTCGTCCCTGTTTTCCACCCTGTGTCATTTTGTATCTGGTATCGTTACCAGATGGAAGGGCAGCTTCTAACATACGAATATGTTTCGTCAACGTTTGGCGCAAGCGACCGGGCATTCTCATGCATGGAATTGTTTACGGACATGATGCTTGGCGAGCTTCTAGAGTCAATGCCAATAGGGGACGAAAGAGCAGACACACCATGTCCGTTTCAGTCAAGGGTAGTGGAATTGTTAGATCCAATTCTCACCAAAGCTGCGGATAGACCCTACGATCCCGTACGCGATGTCAGCATACGACGCGAGTCTGAACCTTCACGCCGTGGCTGGACGACTCCAGTTATAAACGGCACCCACGACAACATCATGCATGTAAATCACATGCCGGAATGCAACAGCGATCCTGACCTCAACCTAGAATCCATGACTTGGTCAGGCGGCTCCGCGGCTGAAAACGCGGCGCACGCTGGCGACAGCGGCGGAGAATGGACTGGTGCAGCAGCCGGGCAGAAGAGACCCCAGGTCGAGGACAGTCTTACCTCAAAGAGGCACAGACCAAGCGCTGCAGAGACCACGGCGAACTCGAATACCGTCGAGGGTTCGAATGCTGTTCCGGCATCTACTTACACTGCTCCGCTGGACGATGCTACATCGGGGATTTTGAGCGCAAATCCTCAATTGGAGTTCAGCTCTGAATACTGGGACGCAGTCCTCCTCGACGGTATCTCGGCCACATCTGGAATGGTTTACAATGGCGGGGACAGCATGGCAGACGGCATCCCGGCGACACATGGAATGGCACACACGGACATACCCATCAGCAACGACTTTCAGATTGTGGACTTCTGTGAGAATGCAGCTACTTTTCCATCTTTTTATCGGAACCACAGCCAAATGGAACGGTACTCCCTGCGGAAGAACGCGAAACCCAACCTCCGGCAATACAAGATAGAGCTAACAGCATTTTTGATTTCTCGCTGTTCCGGAATCTCGCCCGTCGTGTTCCATTTCCAGAGCATAATGTTGACAGGTTTGCTGGAGAGCGGAGTCAAGATGGCGACCTCATTAGACTCAACACGGATCCAAGACTTTCCTTCTAAATATGCCGCGACTGGTTTATGTTGTCGCTCCCCTCGCTCTATGCGGTGACCGGAAAAAACACCCACATTGTTAGGGAGCTTGTGTTCTAATTAGTTATAGCCAATTATTTCCCAGCGCGTAACTCACATTCTCATCAATAAATGTGCTGAAGCTTCCTATCTCAGGTGTCTCATCATAATGGAACATTTTGCCGTTCGCTGTCTCTATCTGCACAGTCGCATTGAGAGATGGGAGAGATTGAACGATTTCGTCAAAGAGCGACCGAACTTCTGTTCGATCGCACGTATACACCATATAATTCGTTTGAGTTATTCATTTTCGTGTTGTTCGTGCTTTTATGGCTTTATTGCTATCAGAAGACCTATCTGGCAGGGGCGGGGCTCCATGGCCTTTTAAGCCTGATGACCTTGTCATTGCCCCACCGATTACTCGCACATCAATGGCTGCGTGATTTGGGATTGGGCCTCAGCTAACGCCTAACGAGATTGTTCGTCTATCAGCGCCATCCCAGTAGTAGCTGAAATTGCATCTGAGAGGTCTGCTGGAAACACAAAATATTCTGCGTCATGCTCTGACAGTGGTGTGGCCGGCGAAGGCATTGAGTCTGTGGATTCGCACGTGCACAATGATCCATCACCGTCTCCGCTGTCTTGATCCGCCAATTGAGAAGCACTTGGTCCGTCGCCCTTGTATCGTGAGGTTATTTCTTCAGTTTCAATTTCCGGGATACCTTGTAACATTTAGCCTGGCAAGTTTGATAAACATCAAGGGCGTCATACCTTGTGGCGCCCCTATTTTTGGAAAGATGCTGTCCTCTGGGGTAGCATTGACAGCTGCCTGCAATGCGCTTTTGGGTTGCGCTGTGTCAGCAGCTGTCGGTTTGACATCAGCAATACAAGACGCAAGCACTGACCTTTTGGGCTGTTCTCTGTTCAGCCTCTTGAAGATGTCCCGGCATCGTTCCCCGTGCTTGAGTGGGCGGCTATTTGGAGCAGACGCACTAGAGTATGAATGCCTATTCGTATGTTACCAATGAACGTAGAAGTAGACGCATTTGCCCGCACTTACGTCTTCGGGTACCGCTTAGCTACCTAGTTGAAGATCATAATCATGAAATGGCGTTGAATTGGTGACTTTGGCGTTCGAAAGATAATGAGAGAAACACAGGGTCCTGCTGAGTTTATATAGAGCTCCGAAACATCCTGGCCGGCTTGCTCATTGCGGCGCTGTATTTAAGCAATCATCTACGAAAGCTAGTGATGATTTCTAGGGTGGCTTA
>JAKJXD010000021.1:0-16365 GCA_022985055.1 Beauveria pseudobassiana | reverse complement strand
TCATATTTGACTCCAAAACACTAACCAACCTTCTTCTAGCTTCTCAAAGCTTTCATGGTGTAGCCAAAGTCCGTATGAGTCTTTGGCTTTGTATGTTCTAACAAGGAAACACTACTTAGGCTTATAAGATCGCTATGTTTAAGTTCTTATACTCAATCATACACATGACATCAAGTCATATTTGACTCAAAACACTAACCAACCTTCTCTTTGCCTTTCAAAGTTTTCATGGTGTAGCCAGTCCATATGAGTCTTTAGCTTCAGGTCTTCTAACAAGGAAACACTACTTAGGCTTTTATGATCAAGCTATGTGTTTAAGTTGTTATACCTAATCATACACATGACATCAAGTCATATTTGACTCCAAAACACTAACCAACCTCTCTTCTCTAGCTTCTCAAAGCTATGGTGCAGCCAAAGTCCGTATGAGTCTTTGGCTTTGTATGTTCTAACAAGGAAACACTACGCAGGCTTATAAGATCGCCGCTATGTTTAAGTTCTTATAATTAATCATACACATGACATCAAGTCATATTCGTCTCCAAACACTAACCAACCTTCTTCTGCTTTTCACTGCCATGGTTTAGCCAAAGTCACTATGAGTCTTTGGCTGTTTCTTCTAACAAGGAAAAGTCATTTAGCTATGATCAAGGCGTGTTTAAGTTCTGGCATTTCAATCATGTTACTATACATCAAGTCATATTTGACTTGTTATCAACCAACCTTCTCTTTGCCTTCAAAGCTTTCATGGTGTAGCCAAAGTCCATATGAGTTCTTTGGCTTTGTGTCTTCTAACAAGGAAATATCTACTTAGGCTTTTATGATCGGGTTGCGTTTAAGTTGTTATACTCAATCATACACATGACATCAAGTCATATTTGACTCCAAAACACTAACCAACCTTCTAGCTTCTCAAAGTTTTCATGGTGTAGCTAAAGTCCGTATGGAAATTTTACTTTGTATGTTCTAACAAGGAAACACTACTTAGGCTTATAAGATCACGCTATGTTTAAGTTCTTATAATTAATCATACACATGTGACATCAAGTCATATTCCTCTCCAAAACACTAACCAACCTCTCTTCTGCTTTTCAAAGTTATGGTTTACCCAAAGTCCTATGAGTCTTCTGCTTGCTGTCTTCTAACAAGGAAAGACTACTTAGGCTTATAAGATCAAGCTATGTTTAAGTTCTTATACTTAATCATACACATGACATCAAGTCATATTTGACTCAAAACACTAACCAACCTTCTTCTTGCTTCCTCAAAGCTTTCATGGTGTAGCCAAAGTCCATATGAGTCTTGTGCTTGTGTCTTCTAACAAGGAAAGCACGCTTAGGCTTATAAAGATCGGGTCATGTTTAAGTTGTTATACTAATCATACATACTTACATCAAGTCATATTCGGACTCAAAACACTAACCAACCTTCTTCTGCTTCTCAAAGCCATGGTTTAGCCTAAGTCCATATGAGTCTTTATTTGTGTCTTCTAACAAGGAAACTCTACTTTTAGGCTTTTAAGACGGTCATGTTTGTCAGTTATACTCAATCATACAAATGACATCAAGTCATATTCGACTCAAAACACTAACCAACCTTCTTCTAGCTTCAAAGCTTTTATGGTGTAGCCAAAAAGTCCGTATGAGTCTTCTTTTTGGCTTCGTATGTTCTAACAAGGAAACACTTACTTAGGCTTATAAGATCGGATACGGCTTAAGTTCTTATACTCAATCATACACATTACATCAAGTCATATTTGACTCCAAAACACTAACCAACCTTCTTCTGCTTCAAAGCTTTCATGGTGTAGCCTAAGTCCATATGAGTTTTTGGCTTTGTGTCTTCTCTTCACAAGGAAACTCCTACTTCTAGGCTATTAAGATCGGGTTGCGGTTTAAGTTGTTATACTCAATCATACACATGACATCACATCATATCTGACTCCAAAACACTAACCAACCTTCCTAGCTTCCTCAAAGCTTTCATGGTGTAGCCAAAGTCCGTATGAGTCTTTGGCTTTGTATGTTCTAACAAGGAAACACTACTTAGGCTTATAGTGACTGATGCGTTTAAGTTCTTATACTCAATCATACACATGATATCAAGTCATATTCGTCTCCCTAAAACACGAACCAACCTTCTTCTAGCTTTTCAAAGCTTTCATGGTGTGTCAAAGTCCATATGAGTTCTTACTTTGTGTCTCTAACAAGGAAACTCTACTTAGGCTTTTAAGATCGGGTCATGGGCTTAAGTTGTTATACTCAATCACACATGACATCAAGTCATATTTGACTCCAAAACACTAACTAACCTTCTCTTGCTTCTCAAAGCTTTCATGGTTTAGCCTAAGTCCATATGGAGTCTCTGGCTTTGTGTCTTCTAACAAGGAAACTCTACTTAGGCTTATAAGATCGGTTGAGGTTTAAGTTGTTATACTCAACTTAAGCATGACATCAAGTCATATTCGACTCCAAAACACTAACTAACCTTCTAGCTTCAAAGCTTTGATGGTGTAGCCAAAGTCCATATGAGTCTTTGGCTTTGTGTCTTCTAAATAAGGAAAGACTACTTAGGCTTATAAGATCGGGTTGCGGCTTGTTCTTTATACTTAATCATACACATGACACCAAGTCATATTTGACTCCAAAACACTAACTAACCTCTTCTTCTTCTTTTGCTTCCTCAAAGCTTTCATGGTGTAGCCAAACTCCATATGAGTCTTGTGCTTTGTGTCTTCTAACAAGGAAAGACTACATAGTCATAAGATCAACAAGGGTTTAAGTTGTTATACTCAATCATACACATGACATCAAGTCATATTCGACTCCAAAACACTAACTAACCTTCTTCTTGCTTCTCAAAGTTTTCATGGTTTAGCTCTAAGTCCATATGAGTCTTTGGCTTCGTGTCTTCTAATACAAACTCTACTTAGGCTTTTAAGATCGTCATGTTTAAGTTGTTATACCTAACTGTTGCCACATGACATCAAGTCATATCTGACCCCAAAAACACTCAACCAACCTTCTTCTAGCTTCTCAAACCTTTCATGTAGTGTAGCCTAAGTCCGTATGAGTCTTTGGTTTGTATGTTCTAACAAGGAAACACTACTTAGGCTTATAAGACGTGGATGCGGTTTAAGTTCTTATACTCAATCACACACATGACATCAAGTCATATTCGACCAAAACACTAACCAACCTTCTTCTTGCTTCTATGTTTTCATGGTTTAGCCTAAGTCCATAAGGAGTCTTTGGCTTGTGTCTTCATCAAGGAAACTCTACTTAGGCTTTTAAGATCGTCATGTTTAAGTTGTTATAATTTCAATCATACACATGACATCAAGTCATATTTGACTCCAAAACACTAACCAACCTTCTTCTTGCTTCTCAAAGCTGCCATGGTTTAATAAGTCCATATGGAGTATTTGGCTTTGTGTCTTCTAACAAGGAAAAAGACTACTTAGGCTTATAGATCGTGTCACGTTTAAGTTCTTATACTGGAATCACATACGACATCAAGTCATATTCGACTCCAAAACACTAACACTTTTTGCTTCAAAGTTTTCATGGTTTAAAATTACCATATGAGTCTTGGTTTCTGGTGGTCTCTAACAAGGATAATAATTTACGCCTCTAAGAGATCCTGGGCCATGTTTGCTGTTATACTCAATCATACATGAGCATCAAGTCATATTCGACTCCAAAACACTAACTAACCTTCTTCTAGCTTCTCATAGCTTTTATGGTGTGCAAATAAAGTCCGTATGAGTCTTTGGCTTTGTATGTTCTAACAAGGAAACACTACTTAGGCTTATAAGATCAGGGATGCGTTTAAGTTTTATACTCTAATCATACACATGACATCAAGTCATATTCGACTCTAAAACACTAACCAACCTCTTCTAGCTTCTCAAAGCTTACATGGTAGCCAAAGTTGTGATGAGTTCGCTTCAGATGTTCTAATAAGGAAACACTACTTAGTTTATAAGATCGGGTCAGTTTATGTTCTTATACTTCAATCATACACATGACATCAAGTTCGTATCTGACTCCAAAACACTAACAAACCTTCTTCTCTTGCTTCTCAAAGCTTTTATGGTTTAGCCTAAGTCCACATGGTAGTATTTGGCTTTCAGGTCTTCTAACAAGGAAACCTCTACTTAGGCTTTTGGAAGATCGGTGCCGCGTTTAAGTCGTTATACTCAATCATGCCAAATGGACATCAAGTCATATTCGACTCCAAAACACTAACTAACCTTCTTCTAGCTTCTCAAAGCTTTTATGGTGTGTCAAAGTCCGTATGAGTTCAAGCCAGATGCGTTCTAATAAGGAAACACTACTTAGCTTATAAGATCGGACGCGTTTAAGTTCTTATACTAATCATACACATTACATCAAGTCACATTTGACTCCAAAACACTAACCAACCTTCTTCTTGTTTCTCAAAGCTTTCATGGTGTAGCCAAAGTCCATATGAGTCTTTGGCTTTGTATGTTCCAACAAGGAAACACTACTTAGGCTTATAAGATCGGGATGCGGTTTAAGTTCTTATACCTAATCATACACATAACATCAAGTCATATTTGACTCAAAACACTAACTAACCTTCTTCTGCTTCTCAAAGCTTTTATGGTGTAGCCAAAGTCCATATGACTCTTTGGCTTGTGTTCTAACAAGGAAAGGCTACTTGCTTTTGCAAAGATCGGCCATGGTTTATGTTCTTATACTCAATCATACATATGACATCAAGTCATATTCGACTTCAAAACACTAACCAACCTTCTTCTTGCTTCTCTGTTATGGTGGTGCCAAAGTCCGTGATGATTTTTTGGCTTTGTATGTTCTAACAAGGGAAACACTACTTAGTTTATAAGATCGATGCGGTTTAAGTTCTTATATCAATCATACACATGACATCAAGTCATATTTGACTCCAAAACACTAACCAACCTCTTCTTCTTGCTTCTCAAAGCTATGGTAGCCAAAGTCCATATGAGTCTTTGGCTTTGTGTCTTCTAACAAGGAAAGACTACTAGGCTTATAAGATCTGGGTCATGTTTAAGTTCTTATATCAATCATAAGCACATGACATTTAAGCTCATATTCGACTCCAAACACTAACAACACTTCTTCTTGCTTCTCAAAGCTTTCATGGTTTAGCCTCAGTCTATATGAGTCTTTGGTTTTGCGCCTCTAACATGGATAAGCAATTCCTGCTTATAAGATCGAAGGCGGGTTTATGTTCTTATACTCAATCATACACATGACATCAAGTCATTCGACCTGCAAACACTAACCAACCTTCTCTTCTAGCTTCCCCGTGTTATGGTGTAGCCAAAGTCCGTAAGGAGTCTCTTGGCTTGTATGTTCTAACAAGGAAACACTTACTTAGGCTTATAAGAGATCGTGATGCGGTTTAAGTTCTTATACTCAATCATACACATGACATCAAGTCATATTCGACTCTAAAACATTAACTAACCTTCTTCTAGCTTCTCAAAGCCTTATGGTGTAGCCAAAGTCCGTATGAGTCTTTGGTTTGTATGTTCTAATACAAACACGTTTAGGCTTATAAGATCGGGATGCGTTTAAGTTCTTATACTCAATCATACATAACATCGAAGTCATATTCTCACTCCAAAAACACTAACCAACCTCTCTCGTTTCTCAAAGCTTCATGGTGTAGCCAAAGTCCATATGACTCTTTGGCTTCTAGTTCTAACAAGGAAAGGCTACTTAAGCTTATAAGATCGGCTGCGTTTCTTATGTTCTTATACTCAATCATACACATGACATCAAGTCATATTCACTCCAAAACACTAACCAACCTTCTTCGCTTTCTCAAAGCTTTTATGGTGTAAACAAAGTCCGTATGAGTCTCTTACCTTCGTATGTTCTAACAAGGAAACACTACTTAGGCTTATAAGATCTGGATGCGGTTTAAGTTCTTATACTCAATCATACACATGACATCAAGTCAGTATTTGACTCCAAAACACTAACCAACCTTCTTCTTGCTTCTCAAAGCTTTTTTCATGGTGTACCAAAGTCCATGAGTCTCTTTGGCTTCACAGGTTCTAACAAGGAAAGACTACTTAGGCTTATAAGATCGTGGGTTGTGGTTTAAGTTCTTATACTGAATCATACATACATGATATCAAGTCATAGCCTGACTTGAAAACACTAATAACATTTCTTCTCTTGCTTCTCAAAGCTTTGCCATGGTTTAGCTCAGTCTATATGAGCTCTTTGGTTTTCAAGGCTCTTCTAACATGGATAATTCTTACGTTTCAAGATCCTGCCATGGTTTAAGTTGTTATACTCAATCATACACATGACATCAAGTCATATTCGACTCCAAACACTAACCAACCTTCTTCTAGCTTCCCAAGAAGCTTATGGTGTAGCCAAAGTCCGTATGAGTCTCCTCGCTTTAGATGTTCAAACAAGGAAACACTACTTAGGCTTATAAGACTGTAAGATGCTGCTTTAAGTCTCCATAACTCAATCATACACATGACATCAAGTCATATTCGACTCTAAAACACTAACCAACCTTCTTCTAGCTTCTCAAAGCTGATATAGTAGCCAAAGTCCGTGCTTAGTCTTTGGCTTTGCATGTTCTAACAAGGAAACACTACTTAGGCTTATAGATCTGGATACGGCTTAAGTTCTTATACTCAATCATACACATTACATCAAGTCATATTTGACTCCAAACACTAACCAACCTTCTTCTTGCTTCTCAAAGTTTATGGTAGCCAAGTCCATATGAGTCTTTGGCTTTGTGTCTTTAACAAGGAAAGGCTTACTGCTTATAAGATCGGTCATGCTTATGTTCTTATAATTAATCATACACATGACATCAAGTCATATTCGACTCTAAAACACTAACCAACTCTTCTTCTAGCTTCTCAAAGCTTTCATGGTGTAGCCAAGTCCGTATGAGTCTTGTGCTTGTGTCTTCTAACAAGGAAAGACTACTTAGGCTTATAAGATCGGGTTGCGGCTTAAGTTCTTATACTTAATCATACACATGACATCAGCCACATTTGACTCCAAAACACTAACCAACCTTCTTGCTTCTGCAGCTTCTGTAGCCAAAGTCCATATGAGTCTTGTGCTTGTGTCTTCTAACAAGGAAAGACTACTTTAGGCTTATAAGATCAAGGCGTGTTTGCTGTTATACTAATCACATACATGACATCAAGTCATACCTGACTCCAAAACACTAACCAACCTTCTTCGTCTCAAAGCTTTCATGGTTTACCAAGTCCATATGAGTCTTGGCTTTTGTGTCTCTAACAAGGAAACTCTACTTAGGCTTTTAAGATCTAAGTTGCGTGTTTGTCATATACCTAATCATACACATTTACATCAAGCTGGCATTCCACTCCAAAACACTAACCAACCTCTTCTTGCTTCTCAAAGCTTTCATGGTTTGAAATTTTAAGTCCATATGAGTCTTGCCTTTGTGTCTTCTAACTAGGAAACTCTATTTAGGCTTTTAAGATCGGGTTGCGTTTAAGTTGTTATACTCAATCATACACATGACATCAAGTCATATTCACCCAAAACACTAATCAATCTCTTCTAGCTTCAAACTTTCATGGTGTAGCCTAAGTCCATATGAGTCTTTGCTTCAGGTTCTAACAAGGAAACTCTACTAGGCTTTTTAAGATCTAAGTGTTTGCTGTTATACTCAATCATACACATGATGACTGTCATATTCGACCCCAAAACACTAACCAACCTTCTTCTAGCTTCTCAAACCTTTCATGGTGTAGCCTAAGTCCGTATGAGTTCCTCGCTTTGTATGTTCTTATCAAGGAAACACTACTTAGGCTTATATATAAGATCAGGATGCGGTTTAAGTTCTTATACTCAATCATACACATGACATCAAGTCATATTCGACTCCAAACACTAACTAACCTTCTTCTTGCTTCTTAAAGTTTTCATGGTTTAGCCCAAGTCCATATGAGTCTTTGGTCTTGTGTCCCAACAAGGAAACTCTACTTAGGCTTTTAAGATCGCTGCGTTTCTGTTGTTATACTCTAATCATACACATGACATCAAGTCATATCTGACTCCAAAACACTAACCAACCTTCCTCTAGCTTCCTCAAAGCTTCTATGGTGTGTCAAAGTCCATATGAGTCTTTGGCTTTGTGTCTTCTAACAAGGAAAGACTACTTAGGCTTATAAGATCGGTCATGTTTAAGTTCTTATACTTAATCATACATACGATATCAAGTCATATTCGACTCCAAAACACTAACCAACCTTCTTCTTGCTTCTCAAAGCTTCTTACAGTAAATGCAACCCATATGAGTCTTGTGCTTGTGTCTTCTAACAAGGAAAGACTATATAGGCTTATAAGATCGGGTTGGTGTCGTTGTTATACTAATCATACATATGACATCAAGTCATATTCGACTCCAAAACACTAACTAACCTTCTTCTTGCTTCTCTCAAAGTTTTCATGGCTTAAATTCTAAGTCAATAATGGGAGTCTTTGGCTTGTGGTCTTAATAAGTGAAACTTCATTTAGGCTTTTAAGATCAAGCTGCGTGTTTAAGTTGTTATACTCAATCATACACATGACATCAAGTCATATCTACCCCAAAACACTAACCAACCTTCTTCTCTAGCTTCTCAAACCTTTCTATGGTGTACCTTAAGTCCGTATGAGTCTCTTGGCTTTGTATGTTCTAACAAGGAAACACTACTTAGGCTTATAAGATCAGGGATGCGGTTTAAGTTCTTATACTCAATCATACACACATGACATCAAGTCATATTCGACTCCAAAACACTAACTAACCTTCTTCTTGCTTCTCAAAGCTTTCTATGATGAATGGTCCATATGAGTCTTTGGCTTTGTGTTCTAACTAGGAAACTCTACTTAGGCTTTTAAGATCGGGTTATGGGTTTAAGTTGTTATACTAATCATACACATGACATCAAGTCATATCTGGACTTCAAAACACTAACCAACCTTCTCTCTTCTACTTCTCAACCTTTCATGGTGTAAAACCCTAAGTCCGTATGAGCTGGGTTTGTATGTTCAACAAGGAAACACTACTTGGGCTTATAAGATCAGGATGTGGTATAAGTTGTTATACTCAATCATGTACACATGACATCAAGTCATATTCGACTCCAAAACACTAACCAACCTTCTTCTTGCTTCTTAAAGCTTTCATGGTTTAATTTAAGTCCATATGAGTTCTTTGGCTTGTGTCTTCTAACAAGAAACTCTACTTAGGTTTTTAAGATCAAGGCGGTTTGCTGTTATACTCAATCATACACATGACATCAAGTCATATTTGACTCCAAAACACTAACCAACCTTCTTCACGCTTCTCAAAGCTTTCATGGTTTAGCCTAAGTCCATATGGAGTCTTGGGCTTGGTGGTCTCTCTAACAAGGAAACTCTACTTAAAGCTTATAAGATCGGGGTTGAGGCTTGTTGTTATACTAATCATACACATGACATCAAGTCATATTCGACTCAAACATCAAACCAACCTTCTTCTAGCTTCAAAGCTTTCATGGTGTGTACCTGGTAAAGTTCATATGAGCCTACTTCAGGTCTTCTAACAAGGAAACATTTCACTTAGGCTTATAAGACGGTCATATTAAGTTCTTACTTAATCATACACATGACATCAAGTCACATTCACCCAAAACACTAACTAACCTTCTTCTTGTTTCTCAAAGCTTTCATGGTGTAAATAAACTCCATATGAGTCTTGTGCTTGTCTTCTAACATGTATACTACATAGGCTTATAAGATCGGGTCATGCCTGTTGTTACACTAATCATACACATGACATCAAGTCATATCTTCGACTCCAAACACTAACCAACCTTCTCTTGCTTCTCAAGCTTTGATGGTTTAGCCTAAGTCCATATGAGTTTCGCTTGTGGTTCTAACAAGGAAATCCCCACTTAGGCTTCTAAGATCGGGTTGCGGTTTAAGTTGTTGTTATACCTAATCATACACATGACATCAAGTCATATTCGACCCTTAAAACACTAACCAACCTTCTTCTAGCTTCCCCTCAAACCTTTCATGGTGTAGCCTAATTGTATGAGTCTTTGGCTTTGCATGTCCCGAGAATAAGGAAATACTTCATTTAGGCTTATAAGATCAGATGTTTAAGTTCTTATACTAATCATATGTTATGACATTGTTATATTTGATTTAAATACTAACTAATCCTTTTCTTTCGTTTAAAGCATGGTTTAGCCTAAGTCCATATGAGTCTTTGGCTTTAGTTTCTAACAAGGAAACTCTTACTTAGGCTTTTAAGATCGTCATCGTTTAAGTCATATACTAATCATACACATGACATCAAGTCACATTTGACTCCAAAACACTAACTAACCTTCTCTGCTTCCTCAAAGCTTTCATGGTTTAGCCTAAGTCCATATGAGTATTTGGCTTTGTGTCTTCTAACAAGGAAAGACTACTTAGGCTTATAAAGATCGTGTCGCGTTTAAGTTCTTATACTGAATCATACACATGACATCAAGTCATATCCCGACCCAAAACACTAACAACACTTCACTGAAGCTTTCTATGGTTTAGCCTCAGTCTATGAGTCTTGGTTTTGGTGTTCTAACAAGGATACAATTCTTACGCCTCTAAGATCCTCAAGCAAGTGTTTAAGTTGTTATATACTCAATCATACACATGATATCAAGTCATATTCGACTCCAAAACACTAACCAACCTTCTAGCTTGTCATAATATGGTGTAGCCAAAGTCCGTATGAGTCTTTGGCTTTGTATGTTCTAACAAGGAAACACTACTTAGGGCTTATAAGACTGTGGATGCGGTTTAAGTTTCCAGGCATCAATTACACACATGACATCAAGTCATATTCGACTCTAAAACACTAACTAACCTTCTTCTAGCTTCTCAAAGCTGATGGTAGCCAAAGTCCGTATGAGTCTTTGGCTTTGTATGTTCTAACAAGGGAAACAACACTACCAGGCTTACAGGTGATCGGGTCAAATGCCTCATACTCAATCACATGACATCAAGTCATATTCGACTCCAAAACACTAATAAACCTTCTTCTTGCTTCTCAAAGCTTTATGGTTTAGCCTAAGTCCATATGAGACGCCAGCTTTTGTGTCTTCAACAAGGAAACTTACTTAGGCTTAAGACTGGTTGTGTTTAAGTTGTTATACTAATCATACACATGACATCAAGTCATATTTGACTCCAAAACAACTAACCCTTCTCTTGCTTCTCAAAGCTTTCATGGTTTAGCCTGGTTCATATGAGTCTTAGCCTATGCCCTAACATGAAACTCCACTTAGGCTTATAAGATCGGTTGAGGCTTCTGTCATATACTCAATCACATGGCATGACATCAAGTCATATTCGACTCCAAAACACTAACCAACTCCTTCTTCTAGCTTCTCAAAGCTTTCATGGTAGTAGCTAAAGTCCATGTATGAGTCTCTTTGGCTTTGTGTTCTAACAAGGAAAGACTACTTAGGCTTATAAGATCGGTCATATTAAGTTCTACATCAATCATACATACACATCAAGTCATATTCACTCCAAAACACTAACCAACCTTCCTTCTCTGCCCCTCTCAAAGCTTTCATGGTGTGTTTTCAAACCCCATATGAGTCTTGTGCTTTGTGTCTTCTAACAAGGAAAGACTATATAGGCTTATAAGATCGGCTGCGTTTGGTTGTTATACTCAATCATACACATATACCAAGTCATATTCACCCCAAACACTAACTAACCTCTTCCTTGCTTCTCAAAGCTTTCATGGTTTGTTTCTAAGTCCATATGAGTCTTTGGCTTTAAACTTCTTAACAAGGAAACTCTACTTAGGCTTTTAAGATCGTCATGGTTTAAGTTGTTATACTCAATCACACATGACATCAAGTCATATTCGACCCTAAACACTCAACCAACCTTCTTCTAGCTTCTCAAACCTTTCATGGTGTACGCCTAAGTCCGTATGAGTCTTTGGCTTTGTATGTTCCAATACAAACACTACTTAGGCTTATAAGATCAGGGATGCGGTTTAAGCTTCATCAATCATACACATGACATCAAGTCATATTCACCTCCAAAACACTAACTAACCTTCTTCTTGCTTCTTAAAAGTTTTCATGGTTTAGCCTAAGTCCATATGAGTCTTTGGCTTTGTGTCTTCTAACAAGGAAACTCTACTTAGGCTTTTAAGATCGTCATGTTTAAGTTGTTATATCAATCATACACATACTTACATCAAGTCATATTTGACTCAAAACACTAACTAACCTTCTTCTTGCTTCTCAAAGCTTTCTATGGTTTAGCCTAAGTCCATATGAGCATTTGGCTTGTGTCTTCTAACAAGGAAAGACTACTTAGGGCTTATAAGATCGTGGTTATGTTTAAGTTTTATACTGAATCATACACACACATCAAGCTTCATATCTTCACTCCAAAACACTAACAACACTTCTTCTGCTTCTGAAAGCTTTTCATGGTTTAGCCTGTACCTATATGAGTCTTTGGTTTCAGGTTCTAACAAGGATACAATTTACGCCTAAGATCCAAGCAAGTGCTCGCTATACTCAATCACACACACGCCACATCAAGCCACATTCGACTCCAAAACACTAACCAACCTTCTTCTAGCTTGTCACAGTTTCATGGTGGTAGCCAAAGTCCGTATGAGTCTTTGGCTTTGTATGTCAATAAGGAAACACTACTTAGGCTTATGACTGATGCGGTTTAAGTTCTTATACTCAATCATACACATGACATCAAGTCATATATCTGACTTAAAACACTAACCAACCTTCTTCTAGCTTCCTCAAAGCTGGGTGGTGAAAATGCAAGCCTGCTGTGAGTCTCTTTTGGCTTTGTAATGTTCTAACAAGGAAACACTATCAGGCTTATAAGATCGGGTCAGTTTAAGTGTTCTTATACTCAATCATACACATGACATCAATGTTATTCTGACTCCAAATACTAATAAATCCTTCTCTTTTCTTGCTTCTAAAGCCATGGTTTAGCCTAAGTCCATATGAGTATTTGGCTTTGTGCCTCTAACAAGGAAACTCTACTTAGGCTTAAGATCAAGCTGCGGCTTAAGTTATTATACTCAATCATACAAAATGACATCAAGTCATATTCGACTCCAAAACACTAACCAACCTTCTTCTAGCTTCTCAAAGCTTTCATGGTGTAGCCAAAGTCCGTATGAGTCTTTGGCTTTGTATGTCGGGAATAAGTGAAACACTACTAGGCTTATAAGACTCTGGATGCGCTTTAAGTTCTTATACCTTTAATCATACATTATATCAGCAATACATTATATTTGACTCCAAAACACTAATTCAACCTTCTTCTTGCTTCCTAAAGCTTAGACATGGTGTAGCCAAAGTCCATATGAGTCTTTGCTTGTGTCTTCTAACAAGGAAAGGCTACTTAAGCTTATAAGATCGGTTATGTTTATGTTCTATGACTAATCATACACATGACATCAAGTCATATTCGACTCAAACACTAACCAACCTTCTTCTAGCTTCTCAAAGCTTGATGGTGTAGCCAAGTCCGATGAGTCTTTGGCTTTGTATGTCTTAACAAGGGAAACACTACTTAGCTTATAAGACTGGTGATGCTAGCTTGTTCTTATACTCAATCATACACATGACATCAAGTCATATTCGACTCCTAAAACATTGAATCAAACCTTCCTTCTAGCCTCTCAAAGCTTTCATGGTACAAGTCTGTAAGAGCTCCTTACTTTGTATGTTCTAACAAGGAAACACTACTTAGGCTTATAAGATCGGATGCGTCAGTCTACTCAATCATACACATAACATCAAGTCATATTTGACTCCAAAACACTAACCAACCTTCTTCTCTTGCTTCTCAAAGCTTTGTAACAAAGTCCATATGACTCTTGGCTTTGTGTCTTCTAACAAGGAAAGGCTACTTAAGCTTATAAGACTGGTTGTGTTTATGTTCTTATACTTCAATTGCATATACATCAAGTCATATTTGACTCCAAAACACTAACTAACCTTCTCTTTGCCGCTCAAAGCATGGTGTAGCCAAAGTCCATATGAGTCTTATTTAGTCTTCTACCGGGAAACACTACTTAGGTCTTATGATCTGTTGCATTAAGTTGTTATACTCAATCATACATGACATCAAGTCATATTTGGACACCAAAACACTAACCAACCTTCTAGCTTCAAAGCTTCATGGTGTAAACCTAAAGTCCGTATGAGCCTTTGGTTTTGTATGTTCTAACAAGGAAACACTACTTAGGCTTATAAGATCGCTATATTAAGTTCTTATACTAACGCTAATATTGACAATTGTCATATTCGTCTCCAAAACACTAACCAACCTTCTTCTTGCTTTTCAAAGCTTTATGGTTTAGCCAAAGTCCCTATGAGTCTTCGCTTTGTTTCTTCTAACAAGGAAACACTACTTAGGCTTTTATGATCTAAGTTATGGTTTAAGTTCATATCTAATCATACACATGACATCAAGTCATATTTGACTCCAAAACACTAACCAACCTTCTTGCTGTTCAAGCTGATGGTGTAGCCAAAGTCCATATGAGTTCTTTGGCTTTGTGTTCAACAAGGAAACACTACTTAGGCTTTTATGATCGGGTTGCGTTTAAGTTGTTATACCAATCATACACATGACATCAAGTCATATTTGACTCCAAAACACTAACCAACCTCTTCTACTTAAAAGCATGGTGGGAAGCCAAAGTCCGATGAGTTTGGTTTTGTATGTTCTAACAAGGGGAAACATCATTTAGGCTTATAAGATCAGGATGCGTTTAAGTTCTTATACTCAATCATACACATGACATCAAGTCATATTCGACTCCAAAACACTAACCAACCTCTTCTAGCTTCCTCAAAGCTTTCATATGGTGTAGCCAAAGTCCGTATGAGTCTTTGGCTTTGTATGTTCTAACAAGGAAACACTACTTAGGCTTATAAGATCGAGATGGCAAGCTTAAGTTCTTATAATTTCAATCATACACATGACATCAAGTCATATTCGACTCAAAACACTAACCAACCTTCTCTTGCTTCTCAAAGCCATGGTGTAGCTAAAGTCCATATGAGTCTTTGGCTTTGTGTCTTCTAACAAGGAAAGACTAATAGGCTTATAAGATCAAGGCGTCAGTTCTTATACTCAATCATACACACGACATCGTCATATCTGACTCCAAAACACTAACCAACCTTCTTTGCCTTTCAAAGCTTTCATGGTGTAGCCAAAGTCCATGAGTCTTTGGCTTTGTCTTCTAACAAGGAAACACTAATAGCTTTTATGATCAAGGCGGCTTGGGTTGTTATACTTCCAATCATACACATTATCAGGTCATATTTGACTCCAAAAGACTAACCAACCTTCTTCTAGCTTCTCAAAGCTTTCATGGTGTGCCTAAAGTTCGTATCAAGTCTTCAGTTTGTATGTTCTAACAAGGAAACATTACTTAGGTTTATAAGATCGCTACAGGCGGCTTAAGTTCTTAGCACTAACTGCATGCGACATCAAGTCATATTTGCTCCAAAACACTAACCAACCTTCTTCTTGCTTTTCAAAGCTTTATGGTTTAGCCAAAGTCCCTATGAGTCTTTGCTTTGTGTCTTCTAACAAGGAAACTCTACTAAGGCTTTTAAGATCAAGGCGGTTTAAGTTGTTATACTCAATCATAAACATGACATCAACTCATATTTGACTCCAAAACACTAACCAACCTTCTTCTAGCTTCTCTCAAAGTTCAGGTGTAGCTAAAGTCCGTATAAGTCTTTGGCTTTGTGATGTTCTAACAAGGAAGACTACTTAGGCTTATAAGATCAGGTTGCGGCTTAAGTTCTTAATACTCAATCATACACATGACATCAAGTCATATTTGACTCCAAAACACTAACTAACCTTCTTCTTGCTTTTCAAAGTTTTTATGGTTTGAACTAAAGTCCCTATGAGTCTTTTGGGCTTTGTTTCTTCTAACAAGGAAACACTACTTAGGCTTTTATGATCGGGTTATGTTTGTTGTTATACTCAATCATAACATTACGACATCAAGTCATATTTGACTTAGAAACACTAACTAACCTTCTCTTTGCCTTCAAAGCTTTATGGTGTAGCCAAAGTCCATATGAGTCTTAGCTTTGTGTCATCTAACAAGGAAACACTACTTAGGCTTTTATGATCGGGTTGCAGCTTGCTGTTATACTAATCATACATGACATCAAGTCATATTTGACACCAAAACACTAACCAACCTTCTTCTTTCTAGCTTCTCAAAGCTTTCATGGTGTAGCCAAAGTCCGTATGAGTCTTCTCTGGC
>JAKJXD010000020.1:0-27698 GCA_022985055.1 Beauveria pseudobassiana | reverse complement strand
TTTGAAATGATACCGATGTTCTTTAGGTAGCCCAAGCTCGGTGCTGCAGCTTTGGATTGTCTGTCGAGGGTGTCATGACCCTGCAATGGGAAAAAGCAATCCGGTAGCCCGACCACCTTATCCTCCCGTAGCTGGGCTTGAAACTTGTCGCTGAGGTATTAATCGAATCATTGATAGCATATTTTAGTGAGTCAAGTAGTGGTAATAGTGCTTGGCAGAGATCGTAGTCGCTTAAATGTCGTTGAACACGGAAGACCCTGTCCTTTCGCACACTTATGAGCATGGCCTGGGTGCGAATAGTATATCTTTTGAGGCTATATTTTGGCTGGAGAGCTGCTGACGTCTGGATGTGCCGTGTATGGTGAGGAATCTGGGAAGTCATGACGACAGGCTGTGATTATGGTTCTCAGGTTAGAATTCACGGGCAGCGCACTTTTATAATTCGTTAGATCAGAACCGTTATAGCGAGATGCGTTCCCTATACCAGGTAGTGTTGCCGGCGCGGAAACGACGGTGGCCGTCCTCTGCCTAATAAAGGGAGCTTTCTAACAGAGATAAACGCGCTCGACTAGCGCATATTTTAGTGAGGACCACTGTGACAGGTCTGTGTAGCTTAACCTGTTATTATCTCGAACTTCTATTGTCTGCTCTCTAGAGACTAGCGTATTTTCCACGTCGACTTATCGTTTCCTGACTGGTACTCCATCAGTTTAGTTACCACCAAGAGCATAGATCCTATACTCTCAAATCCAGGCACTAGTAGTGGGTATGGCTCAATGAAGTACCTAGGTTCTGTTCGGCGAAAAATGATATGTCTACTCCTAGTTTCAGTATGATCAGTATAATCCAACCTTGTCCTGCAGGATGCTCCGTCGGAAAACCTTCATCCGCAACATACCCAATCCTATCCGCAGAACCTGGTGCCATTTTGAAGGGACTCCCACGTCCAGGACTGACAGGTAGGATTGTGAAGGCGTTCTCGAGCTTCCGCAGAAGAGGTCAGACGAGGTAAAGCTGAGGGCGCGTAAAGGTATAGAAGGCCAAGTTCCTTGAGGCAGATGACAGGAGCTGAGATTAGATGTCTACCACCGAAGACGACATTGTGGATGTTGGCATAAGTGAACACACATTCAACATCATACCCGCGGTCATCCCACATAAGCGTTTTCTAATCTTTTATTCATATATTTCTGCCTCATCTTCTTCTTGGCAGTCGGCTAATGAATGACTTGTGCTGGGCAGCAGGCCCTGGCTAGTAGTTGAGATATCCCGAACGCTTGCCGTCAAACCCTGGAATACTAGTTCTGGCTGAACAATTAATGAATGGCTTGCGCTGGCTTCAAGCTTGTCAAACATAGTATCATGCTGCCGCATTAGGTTCATAAAACGCTCTAATTCGGCAAACATCATGATGCAATGTTCTGTCTCCTGATTTCCTTTGTTAGCAGGCTATAGCGAGGCTTTCAAATTTGTTTGCCGTGACTAACTGTTTCAGCAGAGGCCTCATAGAAAACTCGCTGCCACAGAATTGTGGGTAAGTTTATTATGTCCAAATAATCCTGGAAAGATGGTTTCGATGCAGAAAGCCGGCAATATACGCAGCGGTAATATGGAATACGCGGTGACTCTGACATATGCCCGGCTGTTCAAGAAACACGAGGCCCCGGAAGCGAGAGAGCTTCTGGGCAATGCATAGCAAGCGTTTGATCACGAACTTCGCCTCATCCATATCTTTCCATAGCACCTCTGATGGCGCTATAAAGAAGGGCTGCCGCATAGAGTGCTGCAATAACGTTGACTATGCCGCCCCAGCCCGGGTGAGGCACGTCTGGTGACATGCTTCCCACCCCGTAAGCATGTCGAATCTGGTGTGTTAATTCAGCTAGAGTCATGGTGCCTGCTGGCCTCCCGAGCAGAATGTTTCTTACAGCTAGGCGCCCTTCCTCTATTTATAAGTGCTAATCCGCTAGATTATCGGTGGGCTGCTAGACCTGGCGTAGAGAGTTATCTGCCGCTACCTATCTAATGCGGCTGTAATTACCTTAGTCATAACATATCTGCATAATCGCTGTACTCGTAGAATAGGCTGCTGTATAATCGGACGTTTTGTTTCTGCTACGACTTCAGTCACTTTCGTAACACCTAACTACTAACGCATCTATGGTCTATAGGCCGAGTTCAGAAGCTCAATATTTCGGGGCAATGATGCGGCATGGGCCACTACCGTGGGGTAGAATAATAATGAGATGCAACCGGGCAACAGGAAATAAGAGAGAAAGAGTTAATTGATTGAGCTATCCTATGACTCTTGGATTGATGGGCCTGTCTAGCTCTTATGTAGTCATGATGCGTATCTACATGCCTGAATTACTCGCCCTTATCTGAAACACACAGTTAAGTTGTGTGAATAGCCGCATGGCCTGTTCTCTGTTCCACAACGTTTACAAATTGGTTTGGTTTTATCGCACTTTACGAGCCGCTCTCTGCCAGCTGTAAGTTTCGGTTTCAAGTATAAATCATTTCAGGAGCTTAGTGGCAAATACCGTTCATGCATAAATTGCACACGCTGAGTGTAATCTGTTGCCCTCTCGATAGTTCCAAATCTCTGCTTTAGTTGATCTGCACGAGGGTATGGGAGATCGAAGTATCGTTCTAATATTGGATCTTCCTTGTCGGTCTCACTGCGCTGAATTAGACATGTCGCAATGTACGAGTTAATTACATACTTCAGCAGAAGAATTGCAGCGGATAGTACGATCCAAACAGGCCATAAGCCCGGATTGTGCCATTTGTCTGCAGTCAAGCTACTCGAAAAGTCATTCTTTAGCATGACTTAGCACGCTCTATGAAGGGCATCGCGTGCTAGAGTCAGGTATTCCGCGGCCGTGCTCAAAGAGGAGCACAAGACTAAGAACTTGTATGTGCGGAACCAATCTTTCCCGCAAAGGATTACATTCTTTGGTCTTCCAGAGCAGTAGCTGAGAATAACTTGTTCGGTAAAAGTCTTCAGCAAGGTTTTCCGCATGCCCCTTGAGGGATAGTTGAGCGATGGCCGTGACGATTATTCTTAGATGGAAATATGTGCGTTCAGGCGTGTCTTGTTCGTGTAGCTCACTAAAACTTATGACAGGGTATATTTCCAGTAGATGCTTCATAGTAGAGGCAACCTGAAGCTGATTCTCTCCTTTGGGCCCGAAGTCGCAGTCCATCCTCTCCAGGTGTTGGCAGCTCTCGCAACTGCCTTCTGTGCCTCGTATGCAGCGAATTCTTCGGTGTCGGCAGTAACCTATAGTGTCGTAGCTGGACTTACTACACGCTGTCGATGCTCTTTCATAGCCAAGCTTGACCTTCTTTTCCGCCGCTATCACGCTGCTCGCCATCGTTTGTATATTAAGGACCACGAATATCTGGTTGAGGAAACGAGAGAAGCATTGATGTTTCCTTCGAGGCGACGAAAGAGGTTAAGCACGCAAGAGTTAGTGAAGAACCGAGAGTGAAACGACAGAAATAAAAGAAGTAGTGGTCGGATGGCGCGAGGCGACTATTATACAACCAACAGAGGCTACAGCTAGTATAATTTCCACGTCCTGACCAGTGTTCCCTCACTTTAGTTACAGCCGTGATAGAGGTCGTTACTGTACCGCTGGCCGGATGTGAAGCCGATCTCACGCTGCTTCTTGGAGCCGGCCTTCTGCCCAATCTTGGCCTTTGTGTCTATATGCTTCATGTGCCTTCCTGACAGAGCTGATTGATGTTAGCTGTATATGATGAGATATCTAAAGAGTGATTACCTTCTCTTTTCACTAGCAAAAAAATAATGAGTGCCACAAAGACGCAACAGGCAGTCAGTACACGCGGCTAAGGCAGGCACATCCTCAGTGCACTCTGTGCAACGATCGCCTGTGGATTTCTTTTTCACTTTGTGAGTCATAAGTGCAAGATAAGATTTAAATAGAAAGGAAATAGATTTTAATGTTGAAGAGGAAGTGAGACTAATTAAACTTTTCGCCGTTGCTTATATTAATGTCTTTTTAGACGTGGGAGGACGATCGCGGGCTGTTATGTCCTCAGTCTAATTCAAATATCGAGCGGGGTTGTGCCCCCGTCGTCTTGCTCAACGTAGGCTCTCGCTTGACTCGTTCTCGCGCTGCTGGATCGGAAACAACACTCTCCTGATTTTCCTGCCCACTGTTGGCGACAACCCTAGCAAATGGTGAATGAAATTGGGTACCGTGCAAATCAGGTGCTCGTTTGTTCGGAACAATGCAAGCGGCCGCTGCTAGCACAACTGCAAAGAAAATAGAAAGAGCTATCCAACCTTCAGTCACTACGATCCGCTGTAGTGTCTGTTTTCGTTCCCCTCCTAGCTTACTACTAATTGCGACGCTAACAAGCGTTGGCATTGCACTCGGTATTATCATAAAGAACCATAGCCATTGTGCAGCAGTAGTAACATACTGCCAACCGCCAACCCCGAGCAGCGCTGGCGTGGACAGTAGGCTGACCCAAAAAACCGTCTTCGCTCGATATGACTCGATGTTATTACGAAGGTCATAGCTTAGTGCATGGGAAGTCATGACGACAGGCTGTGATTCTGGTTCTGAGGTTAGAATCCACGGGCAGCGCACGTTTATAATTAGATCAGAATCGTTACAGCGAGATGCGTTCCAGAGATAAACGTGCTTAACTAGCGGATATTTTAGCTTTATGCTCCTTGGAGAGCTTGTTCATCACTACAGCCGGGTCCTCCTCACAAGCGAACCTTTCGCTTTTTCGACGTAGCATCGGCATCACCGCGATGCTTATTTACGTTATCGCCGGATATATCATCGGTTGGCGCGTCGGAGTTGTCCGGTCTAGCCTCGTTGTCTGCATCGTATTCGGACCCTGCCGTTGAATCAGCTCCACCAGCCTTCGTCCATGAATCCACGCTGTGATCCACGCTGTGGTCGTTTCTGCAGTCGCCGACATTCGCATCGCTGATTGCGACAGCACCGCGTTTAGTGGCATAATCCTGGGACTGGAATGTGAGACTGGGGAGGTTTCCCTTTTGGCTTTCGATTGCATGGCAGCCTGCGTCTTGATTCCCTGGAACCAATTTTTCGACGAGAGAATCGGATAGATTACAGATTCTTTGGAACTGCCTTCGGTCTTCCTGACACTGTTTTTCGTTCTTGTCTTCCACTTCTTGAATCCTTCGTTCGCACACTTCCTCTACTTGTTGAATTCTTCGTTCGTAGTCGTCCTCTACTTGTTGAATTCTTCGTTCGTAGTCGTCCTCCACCAGTTTCATAACTTTTTTCGCTTTTCGCGGCTTGAGCCTCGAATCGGAGAATTGTTCCATAGCGAGAGAAGCACGGTATGAGTGTTGCATAGCTCCGTTCAAATCATCATTCTCTCAAGACCTAATGACATAACGCGTGGTGTATTAGGCGTGGTTGATATTGTCGATGCTACTACTTATTAGTTTCAATTGCTTCCTCTAATTGACAGTCTAATAGAAACTGACTAACCTGGCGAGGGGCTGTTCGGCTGTCTTGTGTTCCCCTTGTCGATGAGCGGGTTAAGCGCCCCGACAGAGAGTACGTTGTTGTCTGCTTCGCAGCCTAACTCTGACTCCGAATCAGAGGAGATATAGATTGCCTTGTCTTCACCCCGCTAGAGATTTGCTGCTCGTAGACAGCAGCGGAGACCATTGTGTCGTCAACTGCGAAAAGGTAAGCATGGGCTGGAAAGACTGACTTGTAGATGATGATTTAGGCTTACGTGTGTTTCAAGTAGACAGGAGACGATAATGGTTGCTGGCCGTCCCGCAAAATAGCAGCAGCGACATCTTCAGGGAGAGAAGTCAAGAGTGCCTAAAATAGCGGACGGCGGAAGGAGGGGCCATGCTATTTATGCTTTGGCGGGGTGGCTTTAAGCTAGGGGAGTGCGTAGAGCTGATGATCCATCTTGCGTCTTGCGCTCGAGAAGAACGTGACTTTCTGGTCGATCTTGGATTCTGGAAGCGTAGAGGCATGAATTTTGTTTGAGGGCTCGCAAGCTAAAGAGGCGTCCCTTCCGTTGGCAGATACCGGTGATGCATAGATTGCACACGGTTAGTGTACTTTCTTGAACTTTCGATATCGCCAAATTTCTGCACTAATTGCCCCGTATTAGGGTATGAAGGATCAAAATAGCCTAGTATCACTGCTGAAGGGACTGGGCATAATGATCCCAGTGTTGGAGGGCATTGTTGTGGCGGAGGTTGCGCATGTTGTCCCACGTCTTAGCGCGTTGAGGTGGCAGCGGATGTGAGATAGAACTCTCGTCCCTGCTTGCTATCGCACTGGTGCAGATCTTGCGGGTACTTGAGCTAGCCAAGCTGGTTAGCGATATACGCGTCGCTAAGATTGCCTTGTAGCGTAGGCGGCGAGGTTCAGCTAATATATTCGTTGCTGAGGGGAATAGTAGTGAATAATATCTAGTACAGCTTGAGACGCTTCTTCTTGTATGTATCCTTCAGAGAGATGACTTTAAAATGCCCCTCCTGTTAATCGCTAAATATCGGCGCAACGAGATCCCTCTTTCGCTTCTTCCTATAGGCCTGAACATGATTCCATGTGCTGCTTATGTATGTGGTCCCCAGCTCTGTTCATCCTTCGAACTGACGGCTTTATGCTTTTGGTTAGGCTTTGAAAAAAAAAAAGAAGAACAATTGCGTACCCGACCACGTCTTTGCATGCTCGATAAAGAGTCGCCCGTGTTTGTAAGGTATGCATACCACTGCAAACGGACCACTGAAACCGAAACCTCAATTCCTCCAGCCTCATATTTCGCGTTATCGCCGGATCAAACAGCGAAAAGCCCCCAAAGTGGCATGACTGAGAGTGGTCCATGTTCGAGACCCTGAGCTGACGAGCGCACTGCGTCGCTTGATGGTTGTTCACTGGCGGCGAACTGTCCTCATTTCTGAAGTTATAGCAGTTCCATTCCGGTGGCAACAGACTTGTGTAGTAGCAGAGAAAATTGCGAATTCTTGTTGGAAGATGTTTCAAGTACTCTCAGCAGTCTCTTCGTGTCCAATAATTGCCTGATATATGCATAAGTATATGCTGAGAATGCAAAAGTAGTCAGGCGGCAAGATGCACTGCACTAACTGCTGAACGGCAATTTGATGGTACGCAGACGCGTCTTCTCTATACTTTTTAGTAACATTCGTTTCTGTATAGACCGACGCATTTGTCGTTTTGAGTGTAGGAGTAGAAAAACGGCTTGTTTAGCCATCATTATAGTCGCGATATATGGCCACTCTTCTGGGCTAGCCTGCATCAAGACTCTGGCATCTACCAGCAGAAGGACATAGATATACTTTTCCTTAAATAAAAACTTTAGTAAGCAAACTGATTTGGATATATGGAAATTTACCTGGGCAAGTTCTAGCGTATGCGGATGGAAGATACTTTGTTCTGCCATTCCTTTTGTCCGGCTATAGACTGTGACGTATATTGCTAGACTTCTGGTAAAAGAGGAGTTAGCTAGCTAGGGGACGTCAAGCTAGTTATATCCATCATTCATCCTATACATCACGGGCCACGAGTTATATTTGTGGACGCCGCCTAAGCTGACGATAGGAAATGCTCCGTATCACGATCAATGGCCTTGTTTGACAAGAAGTTTGGTTAGTGTGTTACAAGTGCTAGGGGACGCAACACTTACGAGGCAGGCATGGCGTGTCGTTCAACCACACCTAGTTCGAACAGCCGAGAGAGATGAAGTACGTACAGCGATGCTTATAGAAGCCGCGGCCAGGAAAACTCATTTTTTCGCGACTGATCGCGACTAAACTAGGAATAGTAACTAAGGACCGAAGGAAGACAACGGGGAGCTACTATTCTTATTAAGAGAGGAAGTAGACAGAGGTGTGTATTAATATCTAGGGTTTAGCTTGAGTGGCTACTTATATGCACGGAGCGTTATTTTCGGCGCCATATAGGCATACCACGCTGACCGGGAGGAACATCATAGCCGTGCATGTTCTGCCCGTTCGTAGAACTGACGACGCCTCTATTAGACTGAGAGCCACGCTAATCGCCGTTAGCGGGGCTGTCCACGCGTCCCATGCTAGAGGAGCGAGAGAGCTGGCGCTGGTCGCTGGGCACGCTGTTCATGCCGTCCTGGACAGGAACAGGGTGGGACAGGTGCGAAGCTCCGGTGGGATTACCACGTCGGGTGGAGCATTTTTGGAAATGCCGCTTGAGAATATCACTGCGAGAAAAGGTGTCGTCGCAGAGAACACACTTGTACGGACGTTCGCCAGTGTCTGCGCAATGGAGTTAGTATGACGTCGCGTCGGGCGTGGTAAGGAATTGGCAGAGGAAAACTCACGGCGCAGGAGATGGCGCTTTAGGTGCTTGGTGTGGAGATAAGTCTTCGTGCAGTGAGGGCACGGGAACCTGCCGTCGGCGTCCTTGACCGAATGGCCGTGTTCTGGCGGCGACGGGAGCAGCAAGCCGCCCAGGCGCGCTGGGGAGAATGCCTCTGCGGCCCTGGGAGCCAATAACGTAGGTGGGCGGCGTGGAACGTAGGACAGGAGGGCCGCGGTCACTAGTAGACGCGGGGGCAATGAGCTGCGGGTGAGAGGCAGCCACGGTAGCGCCGGTCATCATGGGCTGGGAGGTCCCAAAGCTATCCAAGATCCCATAGCTATTCAAGGTCCCTAAGCTATTCAAGGTCCCTAAGCTATCCAAGATGTTGAGCGCTCGAGTGTATCTCGCTCTGAGCGCTAGCTTGTCCATGCTCTTGCGCGCAAAACGCGTCGCGGAAAGTTTCTGGGTGGCGTTTGTTTCTGGGTGAAGTACAATTGTCAAGGGAAGATGGGTGCTACAGCAAAACAGCACATCAGAAAAGAGGGAAAAAGCGGCGGCGTTCGGAATGAGTAATTGAGGCTGGTTAGAGGCACCCGCGAGGTTGTCTGTAAATTATCGTAGAACCCGGACTATGTCGCTGTGCATTGGATTAGTTTAAACAAAGCGCGGTCTGGGTCAATAAATACCTATTTTGAAGCCCGTGCCGCACCCGCCGACCCATCGATTGTTCTATCAGGGCTGCAGCTGAACAGGCTTTGGGTGTTGGTGGACCGTGAGATGTGCCTCAGAAGAGGCGCAGCAAGTATTGTTTTTCCTTCTAACACTTACAAACCTACATCACTTTCCGCGTTTGCCTGTGTCAAGTGAAAATATTTCTATACGGGCTGCTTAGATATCCTGCTGAGATACCGACTTCCTGATGCTACAGTGTGGGTAAGTGGCAGCTATTCGTAATGAGCTCCATTTTCCCGCAATAGCTTTTGATCTATGTTGCTTGCAATGGCAAATACCGGTCATGCATGGATTGCACACGTTGAGTGTATTGTATTGCCCTCTCGATATTTCCAAATCTTTGCGCTAGTTGATCTGCACGAGGGTATGGGAGATCGAAGTATTGCTCTAATTTTGCCACTTCGTTGTCGGTCTCACTGCGCTGAATTAGATACATCGCAATGTACGAGTTAATTACATACTTTAGCAGAAGAATTGCAGCGGATAGGACGATCCAAAGATCAAAAAGGCCCGGAATGTGCCATTCGTCTGTAGTCAAGCTGCTCGAAAATCGATACTTCAGCATGATTTGACACGCTCTATGAAGGGCATCGCGTGTGCTAGAGTCACGTAGACCGCGGCTCTGCTCAAAGAAGAGCACGAGACTAAGTACCTGTATGCGCAGAACTGATGGCCTTTCCGATAAAGGACCACGTTCTTGGGCCTTCAGGAACACAGCCGAGAATAACTTATTCGGGTAATGTTTTCAGCACGCTCCTTCACCTGCCACTTAAAATACGGTTGAGCGATGGCCGCGACGATTGTTCGTAGATCGGAGTATGTGCGTTCAAGTGTGTCTTGTCCGTGTAGCTCACAGACATTTATGACAGGGTATGTTTCCAATGGATCCTTGATAAAAGAGGGAGCATGAAGCTGACACTCTTCTTGGAGGGCCTGAGATCGCAGTCTTCCCTCTCCAGTCGTTGGCAACAGCAGCGAACCTTTCGACGTCGGCAATCACCTATAGTGTCGCAGCCCAGGTCAGTGATCGAGCGAGAGTCCAGTAGCCCTCAGCTACCACCCGCTTCCCTAGCAAACCACAAGCCGTAGGGGAAAACTAGCTAAACTTACTACACGCTTTGAATTTTCTCGTTGAATAGTCAAGTTTGGCCTTGAAGACTACAAACATAGTTGAGGACCAAACGAGACAAGCATTAATATGCCCTTCGAGGCGACAAAACAGATCAAGCACGGAGGATTTAGTGAAGAACCTAGAATTAAAAGAAAGAGATAAAAGAAGTAGTGACCGGATAGCGCGAGGCGACTATTATACAACCGACAAGAGGCTGCAGCTAGTGTATTTTCTCTCTTCCACTTTCGTCCTTGAATCTTGCGAGTTCTGCTTCTGTGGTACAGCTTCCGTCACATGTCTCGTGCTGCCACTCATCCAGCTTTGCTGGCATCGACCGTCGGCGGAGGCGGAGTGCTGGTATAGGGTGAAGAAAGGGCATGCTTAGGAGCAAGAATCTCTCAACGTTGATGGATTAATCGTCTCGCAAATGAGTGAGGTTGGCGTTTCTGTATAAAGCTGTGTGGTGATAGTCCGATTTTTGCCAGTGTATCGTAACTGGGTGAAGTAAGTGGCAGAAACCGCCAAGAAAATGGAAACAGGCAGTCTATTTGTATTTTATACGTTTGTTGTGCTACTCTCTGTCTTTCTGTGGCCGGGGCACGTAGCCTTAAGATGAACGAATGGTTGTTATGCTTACTAAGTAATCGTGTGCTTTGTCTGGTAGTGCCCCGGTAACGTTCCCGTTCCCCTAGTCCAGCTATCTCCTCTCTCTCCTATGCAACGCCCCTAAACTCGCTTAGAACTAAGGCTTCGTTGATAAACTCGGCCGGATGCTTGTTCTATATTCTGTTAGCTGCTTGTGTCTATAGACGCTCACTAGAAATCGCTCATCGTACCTCCATCGAGAGTTAGAAGACAACGTGTTGTGCAAGTTGGCAGAGTGATCAGTTGTCATCTTGCTCCTGCTGGGCGTTGAAAAGATTGTATATTTCTTCACTCAGGGCGTCGAAACGTTCGAGAATTTCAGTATGCATGGCCTCGAGGCGATCTTCAAATTCTGTGTGCATAGCCTGGAGACGATCGTCAATCCTTGAGAGCGTCGAGATAATGCTAGCTATCATTTTTTAACATCGTCGAGCTTTTCGTAGAGCATGTCGTCCCTTTCCTGAACCTCTTTAGTCTCGCTGTAAATTCTGCGGGTGGTATGGCTGAAAACATCATCGGTCCTCGCGTCGGAATTGTCTGCATCGTATTCCGACACCGCTGTTGAATCAGGTACAACGGTCTTCCTATCATAGCCTACAACAGTATTACTGCATGCGGTATTATGATGGGAGTGAGAAAGATCGGGAGGGTTGTCGTTGTCCACCATTTCCGTCGTTGACTTGCATTCATCCTCCAATTCAGAGCCCCTCTTTCAGCTAGTCGGGTCCGTTTTCTCATGATCGGGCGACTCTGATAGTTGTTGCCGTGATGGATTCTTGTCTTTGCTCAATATGGCCCAATATGAAACGAAAACCATTAGTATAGATGATCTAGGCTCGGGGGACTGCCTGCCCTTTATTGCGACGCGACCGGAAACTCTGTAGCTCGCCTCGGCCTGAGAGTCACATCAGTACGGTACACTGTTCAGGAAGGGGCATCTGACGCGGCACTTATGCACGGCGTATTCGCCACACGTAGATGACCAATATTGAAGAAAATGGCGGGGATCACAGCCAAAATGAAGGCCTTGTACTGGTACTAGCTCTGCACAGCGCTCACTTTCAAGCGGCGCCAGCTTGGATAATAATCCTCAAAGGCGCTCAAGACTGAACTATAGATGACATCCCCTCTCGTATGGCCTGAATATAGCTAGTCTCTACAGCTATTGCCTGGCTCTCTCGCTCACTTCTGTCTCGCCCACTTCTGCACTAGAAATATCAAACTGAATACCCGCAAGCTTTCCTTCCAGCAGCTCTGACACTGAGCCATCATCTTGCTCGTGTACTCATCGTCAAACGTCGTTGCACCCTTTGCACCTTCCGCCCCGACCAACTGTCCGGCCGCCATTGCCAAGTCAGCCAGTGTGGCGAAGCCTCCCATCCAACACGTTAAAGTAAGCTTATCCAGCGGCGAGTCCCCCAGCTCGGGAAATACCAAGTCCTTCAAGAGATCAAGGGCCTCGGGTCCCTTGTCCTCATAGAGCTCGATACCTGTCGTCAAATTATGTAAAATGGAGGCAAAAGCGAACTGCTCGCTCCTGGCGTCGTACAGTCCAAATGAGCCAGCACTGTCACTGCCTTCGCACTGACGCAGTCGCACCCATGGTGCAACGTTACCGGGATTTATTGAACCCATTTTTGCAACGCTATCAAAATCGGCGAGTTTGATGTGGTCATACCGGTCGAGGAGAATGTTAGCCGGCCGCAAGTCACCATGGACAAGGCCAACGGACTCTAGCCATGCAATCGCTCTGGCGAGCTCTGTGGCCCATTGTTCGATTATAGGCGTCGGCTCTATACGCAGAACTTTTTTAGGCACCGCGATTTTCGAAAATCACGAACCTGATTAGCATAGATGCGCTGCTCTAGACTAGCGGCCATAAGCGGCATAAAGTTTATACCGGCAGTCGTAGAAAGCTTTGCATGATGCTAGGCGGAGGGTTGCGCTGCTGAAATGCATCATAACTCTCATTCTCAGTCTGAAAATTGCTGAACCGCCTATACACACAATACTTCAGAGCTATGCCGTCGGCGATGCGGAACACCCACCCAGTAGATCCCCCAGAAAGAAGGTCGTACGTCGTCAGGCAGGTGGGTAGCTGTGGTTCCTGGACTCGCATTGTGCGTGATTTCTGGAATGTAGATTAGCCTAGGTATAGGAAATCAAGGGTTTTGCACATTACAATGCTGTAGGTTGCTAATCAGGAAGGCCGGAGGGCGAGACGTTGGAAGAGATAGTTGTTGGGAATCAGCCTAGGTGGAGGCTAAAGTTATTAAATAAGCATAGGCCATGGTGGGGCGGCATTCTAAATCCGTAATTCAGATATTCAAGTAGCCCCTTGCTTTCCTATATCTTAGTCTGTTTCAAATATCGAGTGCTGGGTTTCAAAGTTCTGTAGCTCTTGTGCCTCCGTCCTCTCGCTCGAAAATAGGTTCTCGCTGGACTTGCTCGAGTGCGGCCGGATCAGGAACAACACTCTCCTGGTTTCCTGCCCACTGTTGGCGACAAACCTAGCAAATAGTGAATGGGAAATTGGATAGCGTAAATCAGGTGCTCGTTTGTTCTGAATAATGCTAGCGGCCGCTGCTAACACAATTGCAAAGAGAACAGGAAGGGCTACCCAACCTTCAGTCACTACGATCCGCTGTAGAGTCTGTTTTCGTTTCTCCCTAGCTTACTACCAATTGCGACGCTAACAAGCGTTGGCATTGCACTCGGTATTATCATAAAGAACCACAGCCATTGTGCAGCAGTAGTAACATACTGCCAACCGCCAACCCCGAGCAGCGCTGGCGTGGATAGTAAGCTGACCCAAAAAACCGTCTTCGCTCGATATGACTCGACGTTGTTGCAAAGGTCATGGCTTAATATAACCTAAATAGGAATAGTTAGATATAGTATTGTAGAAAGACGCTAAGACGTACCGGCTCGATGCATATACATAGCCCGCTCGACACCCGTAGGGAGTTAATGCATACGTATTTGCGGAGGTGCGCCTCCGGAGAAGACTTCAGGAAGACAATGGCACACGACAGAAATATGGCGAAAGCCAGGGCCAATCGGGTTGTCTGAAAGACTATCGACTTTCGTGTGAAAATAGCGATGCCGAAGCAGATAGCAATGTATACGTCTCCGACGCCGCATGCAACAAATGTTGAGATAAAGTCCAGACTAGTAACGCTCAGATGCATAGTGAAAGGCGGTGTATCTCCAACCTCACTACATGTCCCTCCTGGGAGCCTGGCTTATATGTAATAAGGGCGCGGTCAATAAGCGGAACCGGAAATGAGAGAGTTGTGTCCTTGTCATTTAATGGTAGCAACTACTACCTTGAAATTTTGTCCACTTGGGAGGGCTGATTAGAGCCGAGGGATTCTCGGTCTTTTGAGTTCGATTCCGGAGCGACATAACAACATAGTCACCAGTCGATGATGTATGCCTCTCCGAGACCAAGAATACAAAGCCAAGCTGTACACCAATAGGCCGTATCGAAAGAGCAGTGTGCTGTTGCATTTGGCTTCTGCTATCTGCATAGAGACGCTGATATATATGTTTTTGTACAACTATGCTGCAACGGTTGCCAGACAATATGTCTGAGAGGCTGCATGACGCTAACCTAAAAATCAGAAAGTTACTGCGCGCGCAGTAACTTTCTGATTTTTAGGTTAGCGTCATGCACTCCTTGTGTCCGTCTACATGAATTTGAAATCTGCGTTGATGACCACCATATGTTAAAGATGGAGATCATGTTAGGATTGAAACCCTGTCAGGGTGGATTCTAAGTACTTTCTTTTTTCCCACTCTTCTATCTACACCCCTCCCCCTCCTCTTCCCCTCAAGGTACCTTCAATACTAGCAGCGAGCCAACGCTAACGCCAACGCCATCACCATCACCATCACCATCACTATCGCCGCTATCAAGGCACACACAAGCCATAGATAGAAGGGCCGAAGACGGCTGTTTATATGTGTGTTGAAGGCTTCTTTCGGCTGCCGTTGATGGCGATGACTATGGCGATAGCGCTGGCTGCTGGCGTTGGCTGTATTTCACACACACAAACAGCCCTCTAACGAAGCTTCTATCTAGCCACGTAGCTGGATGGAAGCTTCGTTAGGGGCTATTTATGTGCGTTGAAGGCTGTGTGTGTGTGTGTGTGTGTGTGTGTATGGAAGAGAGGAAGAAGGAGAGGGGGAAAAGTAAGGAAAAAATCAGTGGCTATTTTACTGGCGTAAATTGATATATTCCTTGAGGTTGTATATCCTGTTAATGAGCCTGTTACCTATCAGGCTTCCTGTTGCCTGTCAGGACTTTTTGAGGCCTGGCAGCGCACCCTGCAATAATATCACACAGGGCATGTCCAGAGACCCCCTCCCGCGTCGGAATTTTACCATGTAGACCCCTTTCCGAATGGCTTGAACCAGAACCTTCGCCTTCTTACCTCTACACCATTTTCGTCCACGAGAATAGTAATGCGCAAGACAAAGACGAATAGTCGGAACCGGCCAAAGCCTAGTCGAGGGACAGAGCTGACAATTCGGGAGCTCCGGTCTTTATTAGAACCTTATAGGGACGATGAAACAGCGGATGTCGTGCTCAGAGACGAAGCGAATCATCAAACTCTGAAAAAATGGTACAGATCGCTTGACGACAATTTCCGGAATCAACGGACAAGACCGACCAGTCGCAATACTGAAGCCATCACGTCAATCGAGCACTCAGGATTAAAGCTTAATGACTTAATCCCTGATCGTTTTACACTATGGGATTCGGATCCAGAGCTCTTTTGGCAGCTAGAGGGCGAGTTTCACGTCGAGCATGAGGCATTGCACTCGAGTAATGCATACCGCAAATCCTTCACTATCGCCGCAATTCGACTCCGCGACAGACTATCATCTTATAAGCTCTTATGGAGATTCACAACGGCTGCTGTGTACTTGCACTTCCGACGTTGGAGGCCTGAAATACGATATGTCAGGATTGCCCATGTCGAAAACTTTTGATGTTTCTGGGAAGTGATCCCGCGGACGGTAGCTCAACTCAAGCTTTATTCACTATCATCAAAGCTGGGCAACGCCGAATTACATTCTGTGAGAATTTAGCCAATTTGGCAAGTCGATGCGACAATGATGGAGCAAGTAACACCACAAACAAGGATCAACTATTCAGAAACGCACTAGGGGTGTTTTTTTGATAACATACCAGATGACATGTATGTTTTTATACGCCTGACTTGAGCATATACTAATTGTAATAGATGGGACACTAATGATGGCCTTTTCCTAAAGATAACAGCGTTATTATAGAGCACCTTCTTTCAATCGATATCATGAAAACCCCGAAGAGTATGACATTTTTCGCTTGGCAAAAACTATTAGACCATCAGAGTTCAAAGTTTTGGCCTAACGAAAGTGAAGGGCAATATTTTCTCGAACAATCCCAGGGCGCATTCGGGTCTCAGAGACCAGTCCCTTCGTTGCAATGCCCAGCAGGGTCCGGCGGCCGCTGCAGGCGAGACTGAGGGCGACGGAAGCATTGTTCTCGAAGCAGCGGGACTGGAAAGAACTCAAAGCGCAGAGGAGACTACGGAGTGCTCAGACCACAGCGAGGCGTCGAATGCTGACCTGGCATCTTCTCGTGATAGCGCATCACCTTATCATAGTGAGGACTCAGTCTTCAACAATGACGACAATAATACTCCGACGGCCGGCCCTTTATCGCGACAATCTCATGCCAATCTCCAGTCATCGCTGGGAACCTTCGATCAATCCGCGCTAGAGAACACAACTGCACAGACGGAATTGTTTGTAGGCCGATTGAGCCCATGTGGGTCTACTTACCAGGCGTACCCGAGCTCGCAGGCTCCTGGCCAACCTCAGCCAGCTGGAGTCGTACAGAATCCATCACGTGAGGCCACTTGCTGTCATTAGCAGACCCAGCCGTTGGTGCGTCCGTCCAGAGGAATATCATGCCAGATGCATCGGCACACGATCAACTGCTCTCATATCAATCAGTCCGTGGTCTAGATGCGCTCGCAAGCGCTGCGTCACAGGCCTGCCCGTCTCATCATGATGGAGGCAGTGGCTACAGCGGCAGCGCAATATCCCCGCAATTTTCAATGGCAACGTCAGCAATGCCGATACCAATACAAGGCAGCGAAACAGTTCTAGCTGAACCAGGTAGAGAAGTTGTCATTTTTGGTGAAACTGATCGATATGAGGCTCCGCCATATGCTGCGCTAGCAGCAGGTAACAGGCATCTGCCAGTGCTCGACAGCCCGTCTGACGAAGTTGCAGCGGATGTCCCGCCCATTGAACAAGTCGTTGGCCTCATGCCGCTGGACAGAAGAGGTCTGCTGAATCTGAGGGCAGTGAACATAGGCTCACGCAAAAGGCACAACCTGCCCACCATGGACGTGGAGCACGAGCAAAACACAGACCTGCATCCTCCCATTCCTGAATACACACATCCGAATAATTCACCTTGGGAACTTGGGGCCAGCGGCGAACATCAAAGCGATCGAACGCTTGCAGTCGAGGAAACCCCGGGCCTAGGCGTGTTCGCCACTGCTTCCTCTCGCACAGCCTATAACGACACCAGGGACAATGACGAAAGCAATGCACCCAACGATTTCTCTGGCTTGATTTCGGGCGAATCTGTTCATGTTGCCAATACTCAAGGTTCGCCGCCCGCAGGGAAAGATGGGACTAATATCGCCAGTGATGTTGACTCCCAGACCTGGAACTTCAGTCTGAATGATCCAACATTGGAAGATCCCCAATCTTGGATGGCTTTTGATAGTATGACGAATGAAGACATGCAGTCATTATTCAACGAAATTTTGTAGTGACCGATCACCGGGTGCTAAGACGCCCAACGCTGTACGATGATCGGGCACTGTCGGGGCTCCCTGGGAGGGTTGGCATAAACATTTATATGTTCTTTTATTGATACTTAGCCTTGCTAATGAAGTTTCATATAAATAACAGCTAGTACTTGGCTGCATCATCAACCCATCACTACTACCTTTAACAACTTAACAGCGTCTGGGTAGCATTCCTCCTCTGTCGGTACTCCAATCTTAACGCCCGGCTCTAGCAGAAAACCGACCCATTGTCACACGCGTGCTGTGACGTATCGCTCCCAACAGTCAATCCGATTTTTTGCCTTGTGGCAGCCCATCCCGACATACTAGAAACGTTCGCCCCTCAGCAGCGGCGATATGTTCATTCTGCGCGGTACCCCGGCGTAGGGTTATCTTGTTGGAGACGATGCGATAATTTGCCTGGCTGGGCGGTTTCGGTATGTTGGGCTTCTTTATTAGCTTTTTCAGTTTTAAAATCATCACCAGCACGTACAAAGATGTCTTTCTGATAGGTTTTTATAATGAACTCCGCCAGCTTCCGATCGGCTTGTTTGGCGGGCGTGTCTGATTCGGCACCAACAGCAGCGGGAGGATGCTGGTCCTTCTGCACATGCTCAACTTTCAGGCCAGGAGTACCTTCCGGCAGACGGATAGTTCTGAATTTGCTCATCGCGATAGTAGAAAGCGTGATAGTGGCCGCCTTTTCCTTGCCACAGCGAGGGGCGACGCGGGGTTATAAGGTCTGGGTGGGGCTACCAGAAACGTTAAGTACCTTGAGAGGGGCCGCGCCTCTGTGCTTGATGTTTGGGAACAAGGGGGTCACTTAGATCTTGCTATAACTAGCTGTTATTCAATCTTCAAAATGGGTCCTGTAAATTTTGGGCCTCGAATTCCGCTGCGCTATTGATCGAGAAATGACCTACGTGAGAAAGAAATCAGCTCCCATCAGTTGTGTGCAATGCAGCAATTCGATTGAGCGATGATCTGCCTTGCTCCAGAAAATGGGCGGCTTCCTATCGCTGCTAGGCAAATGACTTAGAATACTGCTTGCTTCTGCTTGTTTGGGTTCTTCCGACTTCAATAGAGTCATAGACTACCTTGAAGCAGTCTTCAAAAGACACTCGGATGCGGGAACCGATGTAACCAAGCGTTTTGTCAATTCGCTTAACGCACTACTTTCTAACTGTTATAATTATCAGGAACTGATCCGCCAAGACCAATAAAAATTCCCAAGTCTGCTGATCCTCTACATGCGGTGATAGTTCTCCATCATGACTTGTTGCCTTTGTCGTGGTGCTTCCACTTTCCTCATCGCCATCGCCAGGCTGACTGCCACAGCGAGATTCAACAGAAATTTGTCTGATGTGCGTGGGTAGTGTGACTGAAGAATCTTCAACAGCCATAGTTAGTGAAATACATGAAAAACTTTGGAGTGCTACATACTTGCGGGGCACGGGGTGAATGCGTCGTCTTAGAAGTGATCGAGTTAGGCATTGGGTAGACGGGTGTGATTGGAAGAGTATGACTTGCCTGGAGTTGAAGCTCGAATACGGAGCCTGCCAAGAATTCCTCGGGAGATGCTGTCCTCCGGGGTAGCAGCAGCATTGGCATTGTTATGCTCTTTCTCGCAATGGAGCGCGCCTCCTCACCATTGTTTTCCGTGGTTGGAGGGGAGAGCGAAGCATCCAAGAGTCCACCATGCATCTTGCTGTCTTTGTCCGCGATATCCAATATAGGCAACTCAGACAGCGGGGCACGTAGCTGGGTAGCATGTTCGACAACATCGTCTCGTGCGTCAGCGGCTTCGTTTCCGCGTTTTGGGGTATCTTGTATCGTTAGCTCAGTAACATAGGTAAGGGTGGAGGGTAGCTTGCTTGGTGGTCCTTCGCTGGCACTACCTGTAGGCGAAGCGGCGCGTTTGGCGTGACCGTAGACTTGTTCGCCTGCGGCAAAACGCGTAGTGCCACCCACACTAGTGCACCATAGTTAGCATGAAGCTCCAGACCCGGTCTTCGAGAAAATGTATTTACATCTTTGCCCCATCACAGTTATGTATTCCACCGTAGGTCCGTGTAACGCCGGCGGTTGTATCCGCTGCAGCATCGAAGATTGAAAGCCTATTAACGTGTGAGCAAACAGTCAATGTTGAACTAGAGGTATCTGCCTCTGCTTACTTTTTCTGAGTTTGCATTATTTCTAGAAGTTAGCCGTGCAGTGCTTGAGATTGAATTGGCGTATTGTAGGTCACGTAAAGAAGCTGAAGGGTAATCCAGGGACATCTCCAGGAAGCACTCTTTAAGTAGACGGGCCTTACATAGACAGCGAAGGGGGAACTTGTTCACCCATGATGCAGCGCAAGCTATTCCTGCATTAGAAACGATATCATCACATACTGCCTTCGTTTGGTGGTCATGAATCAAGAGACCTGCATGCAAGAGCTGGTAATGCCGCAAGTCTTGCAAAACATTCCTGCAAGCCGAATCACATCCCGTGGAAGACCGCATGCTACCAAATTGCGAAAGAGAGGCACAAGCATTGACGAGGCTACGAAGGGCTATTGAAAAGCGGATACCCCCACACAAAATATCCCCCTTAAACTTTTCTCCTCTTAAAGCACCCCTGACTGGAAAAGCGCACCTACCACTCTGCGGTTAAAATTTCCTAGGAAACTCTTGACGGAGCTCCCGAGTGCCGTGAAACAGCGCTGGCAATCCCTGCACAGATTTTCCCCAAGCATCAATCTGGACTTGCACGAGAAGAGCCAGGTGATAGTGACACTTCAGACAACCCAGATTACATAAACCTAACTTTGCAAAATCTGGGTTTTTCAAAACTATAGTCCGACACCTAGGGGACAATTTTTAAGGAAGCTTCTCCACTTTATGGGTCACGTGAACGACTGATCTTCTGCAACCTGACTTCTTGCAACCTGACTTCTTGCAACCTGACTTCTTGCAACCTGACTTCTGCAACCTGACTTCTGCAACCTGGCTTCGTGCAACCTGGCTTTCGGTAGCAAGTGTCTCAGTCATCTGTTGCCATGGGTTTCGGTCTTGATATCTTTGCATCTCCAGAGACTTTGAGCGCAGTGAAACATCATCGGGATTTGCTAAACGCTCAAATAACAATTCTAGAGGGCCTCGAACACGGTAAAGCCCGCTTAACCGCAGCCCAGCAAAATGGAAAAGCTGTGGACTCGAATCTGTTGGGAAAGTGCCGCGCATTTGTCGACTACGTTAACGGCAAAGGCCGTGACAACACATTTTGCTCAGAAGTCAGAAAGTTGACTTTGGACGAATTAGCTCTATGCGCTATCAGCCTGGGGAGAGAATACTCAAGTCTACCGCCACATACTTCCGAGCTCACAACATACGGACGTATGTGCGGTCCACAATGTCAGCTGTCTCGCACAAGTCGAGATTTTGCAACGATTGCGTTATCTTGCATCGAAAGACGCGAATACAGCATTTTGTCAGATTCTTTGTCGCTTAGACAATACCGGGATTGGCAATACAGAAATTCAGCATATACTGGAAGCCAAACCAGACACCAGTCACAGGTATACCGGCTATGAGTACGACGGAACACACTGGACTAATGCTGAAAACGTTTTTACTCCGCGGGTTGTGACGGCGGCGCACCTCGTCAACCAACGTTTACTCCATCGGCGGGCGACGGATTGTATACAGGAATATGGCCAGAAGACCGACATAGTGACGCAATTATCTGGGTGGATCTTGCACTACTCAAAGTCTTGCCATTTTTAGAGCGGTCCGGACCAATCGATATGACAGCTATTCGGAAGCTGTTTGGAGATAGAGCCACAAATGCGGTCGAAGAAAGTGTTTTGAGAAAGTGGGAAAAAGACAAGGACAGCAGAGCACAACAGAGTGTGTACAAGTATCCTTGATCGCGCGCTTTCAACTCAGAGTGGGATATGATATAGAGATAGCAGCTAATTTATTCGGGTAATAGTGAAAACCCCTTATAAATGGTTGCTGATAATCCAGCTGATAATTTCATCGCCCCATTGCTATCCTCGTTTCCCATATTCGCTTGTTCTCAGCATTGTAGAAAACTACCCGGCCGCAGCCTCTGCAAAGCAGTTCTTGGTCATAATCTCGCAATGGTGTTTCGTAAAGCGCCGTAAAATTTTGTTTCTCGAGGCCTTTTAACTTCTCGTCGCTGGGATCAAGAGTTTTCCATTCCTTTTCCTGTGTCTTCTATTAGTAAGTGTGCACAACTTTGACACCATCTAACTTACCAAGCTCTCCGCCGTAACGTCCATGGTGTGGCGGCTTTGAAGTCGTCTCTGCTTTCAGCGCCGTCGATATTTAAAGTCGAATGCGATAGTCATGCGCCGACAGATCAATACGGTTTATATCAGCTACACCTCAGCGAACGTCGAGACTACGATTGCTTCTTAGTTCCGAGGCAGAAATTCGTACACCTGACACGTGGGGCAGGTAACACGTGAACTTTCTGTTGATGGGCAGCGGGTCGGGCACCATGGGCCAGAGATTACTGCTGCCCAAAAGATTTACCGTTCTTGCACCAAGCTACGTTACTTTACGCCAGCTGAGATTGAAGAGCTGAACTTGACCCAGATGTTTTCCCATTTGTTACCAGATCTAACGTGTAATTTGTCAAGATTATATGGATGACGACGTTTTCCGTCGCCTGGGTCTTTCAAACGCCCTCGGTGTGGACTGCCTGCCAGGCAGCCCCGCGGGCTTCCATCGCAACCAGGTGGTTGTGATTAGTCATGCCCTCATGACGCGACGTACCACTCCAACCGCCGCTAGGTACTCTTGGCCGAAGGATCGATTGACAGATCGCTCGAGCCAACATGACAATTTTGGCCATCGATAGTCGAGCTGCGCTGTAATACGAAATGAATTTCGGGGAGTTGGAAAGTCTGCGGAAGCGCCTGGAAGAGGAGGAACGGCTACGAAAACGAGCCGAGCAACGACGCGACGAAGTCGAGCAACAACGCGACGCAGCTGAACATCAACGCGACGCAGCTGAACATCAACTGAGGCTTCAGACCCAGCAGACCCAGAACACAACGCTGTTAGAGTTCCTTGATGCGTGCCACCAACATCTATTTCTTGGTCTAGATGTCCAGGAAGACAAAGAATCGTCAACAAAAGGTGACCCCGCGAACGCCGAACAGAAACTCCGCCCAGATCACATCCGCGAATGGACGAATTTCCCACGGGAGCAAGCTAAGATATGGAAGGCGTTGATGGATGCTGACTTCGTCAGCGAGCGCCACTTTACACCTCTGTTGGTGTTGGAGGACAACGGCAAAGACCTACGACAGCGGAGTTTAAGCTCGGAGCTTGACCTAGGATACTTCGAACGGCAACAGTTGAGACGCGTGTTGCGTCAGTCATTAAACAGCTGCACAAATACACTCCACTTCGCGAAACGTTTCAACTGAAAGGGGACGTTGCATTCGAAAACCATGCGAATACGCTGACGGACGAGAGAATATTTGTGACAGATATGAGCTCTTTGAGTCTGAAGACAGCCCTCTACGGCGATCTGGACGACTTGCCGCGAAATCGGGAGGACGGCATCCCTCTCTGCAGCAGCCCGCCAAAAAAGCCTTCAGAAACCCCGGCAGCAAGGCTCGCGCGACCCAAAGCGGATCAGTTCTGCGTCTACAACAAAGGGAGCTCCGAGCGGATACCTGCTTTTATCGTGGAATATAAGGCGCCTCATAAGCTTTCTCTAGCGCACATCAAGGCCGGCCTCGTGGACATGAACCTTGATGATATAGTCCGCCTCCAAGAAAACGAGACCCCAGAGATCATATGCCGGCGCGTCGTTGCGGCGGTCATCACCCAGGCATATTCGTACATGGTCACGGGCGGTATTGAATTCGGCTACGTTTGTACTGGAGAAGCATTCATATATATTCATGTGAAGCTTGATGAGCCGGAGTGCGCATACTACTATCTCTCGGTCCCAAAAGAAGACGTTGGCGAGTCTACCGGCTGGACAGCCGATCTTGATGGCGATAACCGCTTGCACCTCACAGCTTTGGGCCAAGTTTTGGCGTTTACTCTTCGTGCGCTGCAAACCACCCCACGGGACAGTGGTTGGATCAAGTGGGCGGAAGCGAAATTACACAGATGGGAGATGGTATACGATGATATTCTCGGCGAAATTGAAGAAAAAGACATCCCAGCTTCCGATTTCAAGCCAAGTACTCGGAGCCGAGATAGATATTTGCGCATGTCTCCGGTGAAGACAAGGGCAAGAGCCGTTCTAGCCAGCGCGGCTTCTTGTGACCCTTCGCAGCACATCACATCATCGGACGATGATGAAAATTCAGACGAGGGGTTCGACCCCAACACACCGAGCCGCAGTCCACGAGAGCCACGAGCTGCCAACTCTTCGAGTCGCCGGGCTACCACTAAAGCTTTGAGAGATACAGGCACCAGAGGCACAGTCCGGGAGTACTGCACACAACATTGTTTGCAGGGCTTGAAAACGCAAGCTCCACTAGATCCGACTTGTCCCAATGTATCAGTTCATGGCGTCGATCGGCATCGATTAAACCCAGCCGCGCTCATTCGTCGATTATCCGAGCAATTCTGCCCGCAGGTCTTGCGTCCAGATACGCAGCTAGGGTGCGAATCACTTCACACGCATGGAACTCGCGGTGCTTTATTTAAAGTGACCTTGCTTTCTCACGGATACACATTTGTTGGTAAAGGCGTGCCAGCAGAATTCGTTGCCGATTCACAGCATGAAGAATCTGTGTATGCTCATCTGAATGAGATACAGGTATAAACGTGCCTGTTGTGTTGGGGGCGCTGGATGTTCCCTCTTTTTACTATGATGGCATTGTGCAAATTGTGCGTATTATGCTTATGAGTGATGCCGGGGCTCCAATTGCGAGAGCTATTACGCAATGGCCAGAACATCGTGATCGCCTGATCCGCAAGGCTGAGTCCTCATTGCGAGCTGTGCAGAGGTGTGGGGTACTACACTCCGACCCAATCCCGACAACATCTTGCGAAATAGCAGAAATGGTCAGATAATGCTGATTGATTTTGGAGAGAGCAACCATCCCTGAACAATGAATGGCGCTCATGCCGATGTCGACGAATCGGAAGCGCAAGCGAGTTGACCAATGCGCTAAGAGCCAAACAGGAATCGGGTTGCTTTTGATCGCGAAGTGCGGAGGCTGCGGAATTACTCTGAATTGATGGGCCAATATGCTCATGCCGAATGAATAAACGGAGCAGATGTTATTACTGACGCAAATTTTCGGCCATCAATTTATACCTCTTGCAATCTTTATCGCTATTTCGAGTATCGCATTCAAGTGTGGCACGAATTATGACACAGTCCAAATTTATATCGCAGTGTAATTAAATCATTCTTTGCCTCGAAAATAATATTCGGTTCTGCTCATATTGCTCAACAATAAAATTTCTTAGATTTAGGGTAGCATATGAGGCAACCCATTCTCCTCACTTCAACTTTGCTAGCAGTAAGGTACTCGTACAAAGTATAAACAACCAGTGTAAAGGTAAACAGTGTTCCCATGATGGCTACAGTGACGATAGCGGTGACCGACCACTGTCCGCCCTGGATGCAATAGGACATTCAGTAGTGTTGAGCCCAGGCCAGTCGCCGAATTTATTGAAGTGCTGGACTAACATTGACCGTTAAAAAGTTAAACTTGAAAGGCCGTACCTGACTCACGTTACTAAATGACGGTTTATCCAAACATAGTTATGACGCCGCTTCCACCAAAGCCACCCCAGCCTGAGGTTGCAACAATACATGCAGCACATGCAAGCCCTATAACAGGTATATTCCGTGCGGTGGCCATCGAGAACTTAGTCGCAAGCGCAGCCTTCTCCAGCGCCTCCACATACCGCGCGGAGGCAGTATAGGTAGCTGGGGACAGCAAGAAACCAGCCAAGAGTAGCCACGCGAAAGCACCAGCAAGCACGCCGTATTGCAGGCTAATCTCTTGCTCCACTTCTGCACCACCATCGCCTGATATCGGGTAGCATGAAGTGCTCTCCGAGCTGTACGCACAGCACGACTCATCTCGTCATAGAATGAAATAATATGCGCGTATTGGTAGAGATTGTTGAAAATAAATGAAAGATAAAGGCAAAAGAAAGAGCATGAGGGTATAGCCTAATAGAAATAGCTAGAACGTAGTGTTGACTGCAGGAATGGCAAAGAGCATAAAGCAGCCTGCCAGATTGCTGCTGGCGGGAGCGTAGCGCCAGCAGGCATGTTTTCGACCCGCCAAGCAGATAGCTACTCAGCTGGACGACCTGTGGCAAACGGATCAAGTATTTCTTTACCAACTCAGCCAACATACTTGGTCTTGATGAATAACAGAACGAACAACTATTATTTACAGAGCAAAAACAAACAAACAAACATACTATGTACAAATTAATGGGCAAAATGAGCTTAGTTTTGGTAAAGTATTTAATTGTCCAACCAATTTTGAATGGAACTAAAAACCTCTTAAAATTTCTCGAGGCGACCTCAAAATGAAGGCAAAACTCATTCAAACGCTTTTAAGCTCACCACCATTTTTCTCGGTCGCACTAGCAAGTGAAAACAAAGCGCATGCCTAACACTTTGTTACTATGCTAGCCTGACTTGCGTAATATCAACGCATCATGGTTTACTGCTATCACTACTACCGAAGAACCCTGCGCTGAAGAAGAAGCCTGCCATAGGTCAAACCCAGAACAGCGCCCTCGAAATCCATACATATATTCAAGTGTCGTGAACGAACCACATCACACCCAACCATACCTCGACAGTGAAAGATCATGCGCGACCAGAAAACCATCCTCCCACTTCTTGTTGGAGTAGGCAGCTGGGCCACTGGCATATGGTGTTTGCCAAGCTGGATGCTCTGCGTTATGATGGCTTGGTTACCTGGCGCGACTTGGGCGGCAACGGCGGGCGCAACGGCGGCGCCCACAGTCGTTGCCTGCAACCTTGCGTTTGGCAAGTGCCAGGCAGCTTGCTCGGTTGCTGGATTTGGTCCCAGTGCTTGATATTGAAGTTGTGATCGGTTTCATGGCATTATCGATCAAAAGGTACGTACTTTAGCTGCTCTTAATCCTGTGCTGCATTTACCTGCTACATGTAGAGACTTTGTAGCTTTCGACCTGACTTAATTCCTGAGAAGCTGACCTGCTGTGACGTGAAACTCAAGCCACCATTACATCTTCTTCCATCCGGGATTAGTTTACTTTGTCCCGAAGCTCTCGTATCTTATCATTATGGAGTAAATCATACAGTTGATGGATTATAGAAAAGTGTATTGTGATCGCAGTTCGGTGTATAGGGAATTTAAACGCAGCAAATGTCTGCAATTGCTTTCTTTCCGGTTGAGTACTCCTTGAACCCCGCCGATTGTTGAATCAGGACAAAGGTGGATTGCGTCCTTTTATAGCAGATGACATAAGTACTGCTTTTTCCAGCTTAAACGAAAAAGCCTTCTGTCGCTTATGTGTATCGTTCGTTAGGACGAGTGGCCTCGCCGACGTTCAGAGCATGTGAGCAGAGAAAATATACTTCGTTTTTCTCCTTGTTGTAAGTATGCGGTTGTAGGCTTTCAGAAAAATGCTGCCGAAAACGGTGTATGTCCCTGAGTAGTCATGCATTATTAAAGCTTTCGGGTAAGTATTTTTAGTCCTGCTTTCTAAGACTCGTGGCAGATCTCGGCCCGCTATATTCGGTACCGGGTGATAGCTGTCCGAGTCCGTCCCGTCTCCGAGGCGCGGTTAATCCATCTCATCTCTGAAAAAGTAGCTCCAGAACCGAGAGAAGCGCTGCTGGTTGGAAGACAGGAGTGTACCTGCTCCGGGACAAAGGCGGGAGGTGTGATGCAACCTCATTCCAAATTTCAATTGGAAGCCTCATTGTATTCGTGTGGTGCGATTCGAGATCTCGCGCTGCTGATGTGTTTCAAGATGAATCAGCAGCGCG